>QNQO01002372.1:0-123019 GCA_003290165.1 Berberis thunbergii
TAGGGAGCACAGCTTTTCCATGGCTCCAGTCAGGGTATGAGAGTTCGAATAGAGGATGTGGCTCATAACTGCATTTTCTGTTGCAGGGCTCGTCTTGTCTATTGTTGCTTATGATTATCAGGTATGTACCCGTTTCTTATAGATAATGGGAAGAAAGCTCTTTGTTTCGGGATCTCTGAACCTTGTGGTTCAACTTGCAGGACATTGGAGCTCTAGTGACACTCTTCCTGCTTTTTTCATGCGTGCGTTGGCATAATTTACCTTCCCTTGCAAGATTGAGGACCATGTAAGTTAATCTCGTCTCTGGTCTCCTGTTATAGTGCCGTTATTAGGGACATAACTGATTTTTTTGCCTGAAATTTTTCATAGGTATGTTCCAAATGAGCTGCGTGGGGGGATGATGAGTGTTTCTCTTGCTCCTTCAAATGCTACAATTCTTTTTGTCTTGATCCAGGTGCTTATCTTCTAACTGAGATAATCAAATAATAGCAGGTTGAAGAAGTTATATTTCCTAATGGCATAATGCGGAGACATACATTTTTGCCTCGCACTAAAGAGAATTCTTGGGCCATAGTATTCGTTTTAAAAGCAATAGAAACTGAGTTTTCACCAGTCATATTGCCTTAGGTGTAGGCTGGAGAGCAATGCTATTGAATGACACCCTTAGAGTTGCTTAAAGGCTCTCCTTATCTTTACTTCAGCCCTAGAATCTGTTTTAGAGACCTGTCTTCGTATTTTACCCTTCTGTCGCTTCATTCTTCTTCTACAGACTAGCCTGGTCATGTCTAGGGAACACATGTAAGCATGCTTTCGACACTACCAGTCTTGTGTATACGAGACTACAGAAATTCTAAATGGCGAGGAAATGAGCGAGGAAACCACGAGGGGAGTGAGGTGGAGAGGGGGAACCGTTCACCCCCTCGAGATGCGTGTGTAAAAAAAAATGGCGCACATCCTGAGGGAGGTGAACGGTTCCCCTCTCCACCTCACTCCCCTCGCTGGTTCCTCGCTCATTTCCTCGCCATTTAGAATTGCTCATGAGGACTATGTTCTTGTTCGTACGCTGGTTCCTCTCCTCTTGCAACTCATCTTTCCGCATGCTATGTGTGGAAAAAATCTAATTAAAGGGGATGGCCACTCAATAATAAGCGACTCTTCTATTCACCATTTCAGCTGAAAAAGTCCCTGATATTGGTTGATTTTTATCATTCGTTGTGACAGCGAGGCTATGTCCAGAGCATTGAGAACTCAACAATCATTGCCTTTGCTGCCATTGGATTGTTCTTTGCTGCTGGTTGCATGCACTTATTGAAGCAACGGGGAAGGCAACCTCAGGAAAACTGGCATAGACTATAGGCCTCTAATTGTTTTTCAGGTCAAAAGCAGATGCCGGTCTTTGGAGCTAGAAATTCTGGGTACTCGGAAATTATGAAAAGTCCTTGCTCAGAAAGAAAAGTAAAACCATGTCAGGTGCTTGCTTTTGAAATCTCAACTAGAGACACCCAGGCAGGGACTGCAAGGATTCTCTGATGCTGTTTCTGTTTCACAGATATACAGTTATTGATGGCATGACTCCTTTGCAGAGGCACTGACAGCCTACCACATGAGACCCCAGAAAGATGCATTGCAAGGACCATGATCAGCACAGGCACCAATTCTGACAATCGAGCAATGTTTGATAGTTATAAAGTGCTGAGTTTGGGAACTATTCTAACACATTATGCTTATTTTGATCAATTTTTGTGACAGGTGAATGTAATTCGTACATTCAATTTTGTAAGTTAATAAAAGTTTGGAGATGTTTAGAAAGCAAGGCCCTCTCTGTAGCAAGATTTTAAATCTATATTCCTGACGAATATGATATTCATTAATCAAATTTTTTTCTTTTTTTATTCTCGTTATATTCTTAAATCTGTAGAATTGTAGTGGACCAAAACTGTATGTATTGAACACTCCAGTTGGCAAAAAATTGACATGATTTGGATGATTTTATTTCTCAGTTGGTTTGCTTTTATTCTAAAAATCACCTCTCATGTTCTAACTTCTTGATTTTCAATCCACTTCCAATTTTTTTCAGTATGTTTCATACGCAATCCTTAGCCATGTAGCCATGAGTGTATATAATTGTGTTTGTATAAGCACCACAACCTTTTCAATGAGAAAAACTTCTTCGTGTATGCTCTAATGATACAAGAGTGTGTTCCCGGATGTTATGTGACAAAAAGAGATGAGAATAATTGCTTTGGTGATCCATCATAGTACCATCATGTATGCATCGATTGTTTGTTTTCTACTAGTACATGTATAATCAATCACCTTGTGGTTGATCTCTCATCCACTTTGTCGCTACCCATTTCTCCCCTTTAATCACTGGACAGCTCCCATGAAGAGACGTCTGCAAGACCATTCAAAATGGGAAAAATAACGACTCAAAACAAACTAGGTTCATTGGTAATATGTTGTAATTTCTTTAAGAAAAATGTCTAACAGAAAATGAACACTTGATGAAGTAGAGATGTACCTGATCAATTGTACCATTTACGAACAATGAATAAAATAGGAGCCCATCCCCTTGTCGTGGCTTTACTTTCAAACCAATACACTTTTCGAAATCATAGTGACTGTCCATATTCGAACCACCCTGTATCTCAACAGATAAAAAGGACTATCTTTCTTATTAATAATGAACACCAAACCAAAGAGAAGAACAAATATGCAGAATGTCTCACCTCATAAGGAAACATGGTTTCACCACCTTCTTCGACATCAGATAGATATAACAAGAATGAAGCCACCTGCACAAAGGTTCAACAGAAACACCATCAAGAAACATCAACAAACTTTCGTCCACAAAAAGATTAGGACCCAGCCACTGACATAAGTGAGAAATAGGAACCATCTGCCAACTTCAAACATACACCTATGAACTAGACTAATAAAAGATTACGGGTCCATCATTCTCATGACCAAAGGAGCCACCGCATTTAGGATATCCTTGCAGCAGTTATTCCGAGGACAACACTACTTCTATTATTGGTGATAATTGGGTATATCTCAAATAAGTATACCATTAGCTAAATCTGAAAGTCGAAAATACATCACTGATCCCACAAAAAAACATTAGCACTTGAAAACCGAAATAATTTTGCAGAGAATATCAACAATTCCAAATTAAGTGTTCCCACTAATAGATTTTTAGATGCTAGCATTCAAAACTTTAATCAAGACTAACCAATAGAGGGTTTTGTCACAGGCTTGATTAATGGAGACAAGTAGTTTACAAACAAAGCAAACCTTGAAACTTAACTTCTTCTTACTGGCTAAATAAAACACAATGACAATTATGATGCAATATGATTAAATGAGAGCATCCTGTTGCAAAAACGCATACCCTTTGATCCTTCTGTGGGCCGTATTCAGCTGGGTTAAATGCATCATAATGAGACAAATATCTCTGCCCAATCTCGTATCTCAGAACATTGAATGCCTGCAACATTTGATATCCTCGAATTACTCAGACTATTCTAGGAATCCCCTGAAATGGAAGATTAACTAGTCTTAAGAGGAAAATAAGTTAATTGAGTGCAATAACAACGGCACTTCAGATGTCAAACCAGATCAAATAGATACGAATGACACCGCAATTACACAATTTCTCTGCATTGAGCCTTGCTAGAGAGCCAGGCCGACAGTGCCAGGCCGGCCCATCACCATCCATCATCCTAGAGATGCTGAAAATGGGTCCATCTCTAGGATGATGGATGGTGATGGGCCTGGCGCTGTCGGTCTGGCTCTCTAGAATCAGGGCTCTACATTATTAGCATTTCATCCACATTTAAGGTTACAAGTGGTAGCAGACAGACCAAAGGCAGAATTTGTCGATCCATTATAGATAACACACATGCGCACATATACCAAAAAAAGCTTGCATTATTAGTTTGGTCACATACTAATGCAGAAAATGTCTTCTATTCAGACATATGTCAAATCACTACATGACTTGTGTTCTAGATGTCTACATTCTCATCAAACATATTGAGTCGACCCAAATCATTTTTTTCATAAAATTATAATTGGGAATCTCCCCTTATCATATGCGATAGATGGAAACTTGCACTAGTTGCTGTTAGAACATTCTGCACACTCTTGTCACACGTATCCAATGACATTCTTTTGATGCTTTCAAGGCTGTAAATTAATTAGGAAATATAAGTTTTCTGGAGGAAGTATGACAGAGACTCCCTATCCACTTTCAATTTTGTCAGAAGTAGATGCCTACATGCAAGTATGAACTTATCTAAGTATCCAGACATTCAAGAGAAACAACAAACCAGCAAGTCATATTGAATTCACATTTAGATTAAAATACCTCCCCATGTGCCCTAGGGATCAGTGTAGCCCTTGCAATTTTCTGCTCAATTAGATCCAAAGTTCCTGTTTTGTCTTCTGATGCGCTGACAAATGTGCCCGAACTGTTGCCAAAGAGACAAACCAAAAATTATCAATGTATATCAAATTCATAGTCAAATATCTAACCATCGCAGCAGATATAAAATAGGAAACTAAAGGTTACTGTGGCAAAAAATAAAATTTTCAACTTTTGTAAAATAGTTACCTTGTTCTTATCCCCTTTGTGTTCTCAGCAGTTTCTCCCTTTCTCAAAGCCAGTGTTGATGGTCTAAGGCTTGCCTTGGCTATCTTGATTATGTTTTGACATTGTTCTGCAGTTGCAAATCTAGGAAAATACACAGCACGAGGTTTCCAGCTCAGTACCTGAAATCAGAAACAAAAACCATGAAAATCAACAATAAACATTAATATATTCAAGTCACAGTCAATACTGTCAACTTTTTTCACCACAACCAATAACATCGGTCAATTCTATGAGAACATTTTGAACTCACTAACTCTCAGTACTTTTACTTAAGCTATAAAATGGCAACTAATATGTTGGCATATCCAAACATGCAGTATACACCTAGAACCTTTTGTTGCAAGATATACATTTGTCTTCTTTTGCAAAAGCCTTGCCAATGTAGTTTTCGCTTATACCTTCCTGTAAGAATTTTGCCAGGACTTGCATCATCCAAATGACAGAGATGAAGGTTGGCAAAAATCATAGATTGACAGATTATTTTAAATTCGAAGTAGCACTTCTATGTAACATACACAAAAGTGCACCACTTTGAATGTTTGAACTTAAAATTATAAAAAAGAAACATGGTAAGCAAAGGCTTGTTGTCATTTCATAGAATCGCCTATGTACTATTTTAAAAATGTTAACTTAAACACACACAAAGGATGTCCAACATCTATTTCATGGCAAGACCATAAAAAGAATTACTTCAAAGCCAAGCTATCCCAATAATTACGAGAAACTAAAGGAGTAAACAATTATTTCGCATCTTACCAGTTAAAAGATAGCAGATGCTATTGGCGCATAAGATAGTTGCAAAACCAATTGTATTTTTCGACCCAAAATTCTCCTTGCATTATATTCATCCAACTACTTGCTTCCACTTAGTTTATTAATACCAAACACAGAAGAGTTTCTGTGATGCACAGTGCTCCCCTCTTTTTAAGTTCAATCTCATCGTAATATGCCACTCAAGCATCAATTATTTCACCTCATATCGACCAAATTTATTTCAAACATTCCTTAACATACAAATTACATGAAAACAAGTATCAAACAAAACCAATTCTTTTGAATGACTGTCAAGTATAACTCAGAATTTCACTTGCAAGTCCACAATTTGTTTCACCAAAACAAGATCAAGTCTGTTACTTTACTCAAAGCTCAAAAACCTGTTAAGTGATTTCGGTTACATTTACTGAAGATCATGTAGCTCATCTCTTCATCTAAACTCTAACTACAACTCTAAACTCATTTCTCCAAATGAACAACAAATCTTTCACTTGAACCTTAAAATTCTTCCTACAGTGCTTTCAGTCTCTCTCAATTTCACTTGACAGCACATACTTGAGATCTTTATTGCGATACTAATCGCACTTAAAAACGCTACATAACATTTGCACTCAAGTAGCTCACACATTCACCTAGAATCTCAACTGCAATTCTACGACTCATGTCACAATATACAGAACAAATCATTTACGAACTATCAAGCTACAAATTCATATCAATTGGATTCAGATCTTTCTCTCTAAGCTAATCTCACTTAGAGTTAGAACACATCAAATCATTTCTTAAAAGTTTAAATCACAACTTAAAGAACAAGATCAAGAAGAACCTGATTAGGAATCGATGCAACAAAACCGTCTCCACTCTCTCCGAATCGAATCGGTTCATACTCTCTATCCTCCTCCTCCTCATTCATCACCGATTCAAGAATCCTCGATCGACCTCTACTTCCTATTCCACTTCCATCCTAAATCAATCAATCAAAACTGACTCAAGATCACAAGATAAACAAATAACTAGATTGAATTCAAACAACTTAATTACCTCACTGGAGAGAAGAATCGATCCGAAGAAACCAGCAAGAAAGAAGAGCGAACAGAAGAGGAACACCATCGGTAATCCTAGCTTCTTCGCTAAGCTGAAAGATTTGCCGTTTCTCGCTTTCATCTTCTTTACTTCTTCAACTCTCTCTGTCTCTTTGGTTTGTGAGTTGTAATTGGTAAGGCTGACTCAAGCGGGAGCTCCCACTTCAATTTATTTATCTCAAAAAAATAATTACGTATAGGGGCAATTTAGTCATTTTGAGAGGAATAATTTAGTCATTTCGGGGACAGACGCGGCGAATGAGCCCACCGTTTTGAGTAAAATTCAGTCCTGGTACGAAACTTGGACAACGCATAAAAAATAAATAAATTGGGTTGTTGATTTTTTATTTATTTATTTATTTATTAATGCATTTTTGAAAGCTATATGACCGACCTAATAGAATTAACCAAATCAGGTTCGAAGATTACATGGAAACTTGTTTTCACTGTAGTCCAATCCATGTAAACAACTTACATTCAATACCTGAAAACTTATATGTGCTCCTAATAATCGGGCCAAAACTCACATAATCATCTTGATGGAAAGTGAATGGTGGAGTACATGTGCTCATAACAATTAGGCGAAAACTCACATAATTTTAACTGATGAGTCTCGAACTCGCGACTTCTCATAAAAATAGTGGATGATAGAGCATATATGCTACTAATAATCGAACAAAAATTCACATAATCCTAGCCAGTGAGTATCAAACTCTCGATATTTCACAAAGATAGTGATGCCCTATCGTCTGAGCTACAATTAGTGACACGATGTGTGCACTAATCTGTACATTGATATAGCTAACATGTAAAGTATCCCACATTAAAATAGAATGGCTGGTGGAGGATCTTAGGGTGAATGAGGGAGGTGGGGGTGGAATTAAAGTGGGGGGTTTTTGGGAGAAATTTGAGGGGATGTAAAATTTGGTCGATAAAAAAGCAAGCTTTAAGGACGAGTACAAGATGTGTGAAAAGGATGGGCGAAAGTTTGATTGATGTGTTCTCACATAGAATGCCCACAAGATGATGATTTCATTCATAGCATTGCACTATGAAAATAAAAAGGGATAAAAAAAAAAGATTATGAAAAGGGGGAGGAAGAAGACTTTTGCATCATTAGATTAGAGCCTCCTTGAATCCCTGCTAAAGTTGATGCATATAGGGGTAATTTGAAACTAAACTTAATATTTATGATTAATTTAAATAAAACATATTTTGCTAAATCCTTGATTTTTTTTACTAAATCTCATATAATCATATTTGTGATTTTTAATGATTATGAAAACCATCAAGTGGTTAACATACCAATAAATATGATTTTCTGCTTTGTGTTTTGGCTTTCAAAAAGCATCCATTGAAATCAATTCTCCCCTCCGAAAATGTCAAGTGGGTTAAAAAAATTTGAAAATTTATACATTTCAACTCATTATTTACTTGCGAGATCACTTGGATTAGTTGTGAACTTGGAGTACTTAGTTTTAAAAAACAATTATATATCGAACTAAAATAATTAATTAAAAGGGTTATGAATATTAGTTTTCTTTCATGAATTTTAAAAAAATTCATTCATTTGGGTTTATTACCTATTTAATGAGTCCATTATCAATAAAGGAGGGCAAATGAGCGAGACTTTAATTTCATTTAAATACCAAAATTAGATTGAGGAGAGGAACAAGATTCTCTTTCATTTTATGTTTTAGATTAAGAGAATGCGTGTAATTAAAATAAGGGAGAAGGCGCTAGGAGAAGGTGGATAGAGTAAGTCTAGGTAGTCAGGGCTATCGGTCATTTTTTTTTTATCAATATTGGACTCTTTTACACTTTTATTATTTCTCTTTAAAACACGATCACAAACATCATTTATAGAAATAGTAGAAATGTAAAGAACCCAGACTCTAAAAAAAATAAAAAAAATAAAATGTCAACTCAATTATAAAGGTGGATATCATTATTCTTCAATGGAAATATCAACACTTTATATTCAATTCAACTAATAAAATTTACTTAAAAAGATATTTAATGTTGCTTGTAGGACAGTAATTAAGATCTTGTTCTATAAAAGGCTAAGAGCCACTATTGTCGTTATCAAATTCATGACATCCTTCGAAAGTTGATGCTGTAGTTAGTGATGGAGTCAGGACTTTTGTTGAGGGAGGGGAAGAGGTGGAGTGATGTCATAATTAATTAAATATAATATAAAATTAATTATTTTAACATGATTTTTTTTTAAATACAGCAAAAAAGAGAGTACAACAAAGACAGTCATTGAAGATGATTACTACTACATTCATTGAAGATTATTACTACTTATAGAAATACAACACAAGATAAGGGTTTAAATCGTTGATTACTACTACATGAAGAAAAGGAGGAAGAGATTGGGTTGTTTATGATTTTTTTGTGGAGATGAACATCACAATGATTAATAAAGGCACCTGATACCTAGAAGAAGAAGAATAAAGTGATTTATATCCTACTAAATCTTGTGACGATGAACTCAAATAATTTACCTAATATACATCGATAGAAAACCATCTTCTTACATGATCATATGACCGATAGCTCCCAATTATAGATTTAAAATGATAGAGGGTATTGGGTATAGCTCTTAAAAATGGTTCAACCCCCCATATGTGACTTTTTTTCTCAAAAAAATCCCAAAAAAGAGATGCGGAGAAGATTTACTGTTGAAAAACTTATCTTTTTTTTTTTTTATTTATCTTACAAAAAGTGCATTCTGTATGTAGGTAATTGCTATTTTTTTTTAAGTAATCCACCACTACAAACCATTTCTCGCAAAATTCATGCAATTATTGTTCCATTACGTACTGCCACAATTTTTAGAACATTAATTTCAATTAGTCCACTATTTTAACTTCTGTTAAGATATATAAAAATATATTTTTTAACTAACAATCATTCACTTAGAATAAAAGAAGTATGATAGGACAGCACTTCTACAGGGGCTGAAAAACCCGTGGGAATCCCCAAGCCATTAAGAATTTCTGATAGGAATATCAACCTTTGATTTTTTATTTTTTTTTATTTATTTACCAAACCCAACCCAAGTCATATGAAAATTTCCCTGTGCAACTCTAACGTTTGAAGCACCCAGAACTCCATTTTAGCATTAAAAGTTTATTTTTTATGTCTCTTATGTAAATACGTAGTGATAAAGTGAGTTTTTGGTTTTGATGCAATGTGACTACTCTTCTATATTATAAATCAGAAGGGTGTTTGAGGTTGAAGATAAAAGACGATTGAAATTTATTTAAATATATCATATCTAACAAATCATATAGACCTTAAAGTATCAAGAGATAAGTTTCAATCAAAATTTATAATAAGAGTACATGAGTTAAGGTGATTTTTCTTCAATTGTTAATGGTGGTAATCAGACATATAAGTACGAAATGATAAAAACTTAAGAGTGATAATGTTTTGACAAGTTTTAAACTTTTATCGTACCAACTACACGAAAAATACCTTAGCTATATATAAATTACAATTGAAATTTCCAACTTTTTCCTTTTACGACTGCAACCAAAAATTTCTACGAAACATTTCTAAAACATGGTGTCTCGTTTCATGAAATCAAACCTTTGGACACAACCAAATTTTGATGAGACTTGAAATAAATGAATATACTTTATTTATTATCCCTGAACTCCTTTCTCACGAAAAATGCCACCAATAGAATTCAAATTCTGAGATTATAATTTCATCTGTCACAAGTCTAAGGCCGACCTAACGCCCCATTTGTGCTAATATCCTCTTTTTCAAGTGTCAAAACTGGCACTCCATGAGACCATGAGTTCCACATAGTGTAACGTGCAAGTAAACACATGCCACACAACATTTCAAATAATACAACAATCATTACTTTGTTGCCATTCTCTTAACACTGAGCTTTGCTACAGAGCGAGGGAGGGAGCGAGGGAGAGGGGGCGAGGGATGGGTGTAACCACCCATCCTCCTCGGGATGAGCATATTGCGTTGGAGATACGCGCGGACACTTATCACAAGGAGGATGGGTGGTTACACCCAACCCTCGCTCTCTTTCCCTCGACCCCTCCCTCGACCCCTAGAATTTTTCCTTAACACTTCACCAGAAAACACAATAGAGCTTACTGCTGCAAAAAAGTAATTAGAATAATTTTTTATATTTTTTGGAATGCGAGTAGAGTTTTTACAATATCTCATAACTTAGAGGTGGGCACGGGATGGGATGGACCTATATTTATCCCATCCCATTCATACGAGATAGACCTCATCCCGACCTCGTCCCATCTCAAACGGGTTCGAAACGGGACGAGATCAACATACTCGATCTGTTGATAAATTATTTTGACAATTTATAACATAATAAACACAATCTCTAACATAATAAACATAGTAATGTGTAACATATTATTATGTTGTAATATAAAAAAAACATAGACTTCATTCACAATCTGTAACATAAACATATGCTTCATTCACAATATGTAACATAAACTTCATTTATTCATTATAACTTCATTCATAAACATAATACACAACCTGTAAGATGATACGAATGAATTTAACAAAAGGAAAAAGTAGAAGAAGGGAGGGCTGATTGAGAATAAAAACTATGTATATTTTATTCAACAAAATGCTAGGAAATCAGGTTTTTACAACCAGGATGACGTGTCGTGATCTCATAAAAATGATGAAATCCCCAAAGATTTTATATGTATCTCAAAGTTGTAAAAACCCCCCTCTAACGATGCCACATCATCCTGATTGCAAAACATGCTAAAGACTAGGAATTGCTGAAAAATAGGACAAAGAATAGCACTACACCACGTAGCAGGCTCAACAACCCATGACTAAACAAACCATTAGACCAAGTATTTTATCTTGCCACTACACTTGTGATGCAAGTAAAGTGGCACGTATTATAAGATTATGCCCAAACTTTATATGGGCATCCAAACAATTGCAATTATAAAATAAATATATAAAATAAATATTAAATTAATAATAAATATTACAAAATCAGTACGTGATGGGACGGGATTGGCGGGATTGAAAATCTCCATCTCATCTCATCTCATTCTAGATCGGGACTAGACGAGATCGAAATCACGGGATGAGATGCCTACCCCTATCAGAACCTATCAAAGACCAGAACGGTCAACAAACTATAAACCGATAATTATGCCACCGGCCAAGTCCAAACTCGTGATCTGAGATTTCCTAAACAACAACTCTATCAATTCAGCTGATACACCGTTGGCATTCATTCTATAAGTTTACTTTCAATCCAATTTGAATCACTTCATATTATCAAAATTCAATTTTTTATATTCTAATTTTCAATCTCCTAGTTAACTCTTCATTTCAAGTATCATTTTTTCTTTAATATAATTCAAATATGTAACTATAAAAATCCAATATTTTTCTTCTTATCTTAAAAATCTAATTAGCAAATTCAATTTTCCACAGATTCAAGTACAAGTTACAATCCATAATTGAACAAAAAAACTCAATCTGAATTCGAAAACCACAAATGCAAGACAGAATCTTTTCTTTTCCATTACCTCATAAGCTGTGCAAGAATTTGAATTCGAAGCGAAAGATCACATGGAACACACAATATGAACTTCTTTTTCCATGCAAAATTTCCATCAAACTCAATTCTTGGATTTGGACTCTGACCAGTCCAGCCGCGATAAGGCCATTGTCATGGTTTACTGATAAAAGGAAAGAGTTTACAAAGGACCACACAACCTGCATACAGTATTATTGAAAGATAGGTTTGTATGTGTTTACACGAAAATTCTAGGGGTCGAGGGAGGGAACGAGGGAAAGGGGCGAGGGATGGGTGGAAGCCACCCATCCGTCTTGAGATGAGTGACATCACGCGTCTCGAAGCTGATGCAATCATCTCGAGGCGGATGGGTAGTTACCTCGCCCCTTTCCCTCGCTCCCTCCCTCGACCCCTAGCAAAGCTCGTGTATACATCATCTAGCATTGCTGGTGGTTGCCACTTTCAATCTTTTTTATTTGGCTGTTTTACTTCAAAAAAATGCAAGTATCAACATCTCATTTCCGCAATTTCTTTTCAAACATATACCAAAACTATTGATTTCCATGAACGATCATGTATGTCATTTTCCTAAGGTGTGATACATATAGGCTCAAAAATCCAAAGATTTTATCGCATATCCTGTGGCCCATATTGTGATAGGCAAGGATTGTGATTTTGTTTTTTGAGTTAATTTCGGACTATTGATTTTAAGAAATATGTCATTTTGTATAGAAAAAACGTAAAAATTTCGATTGTGATTTCAAATTTAACATTATAAATTACGCATTTTAATATCTTAAATGCTACATTAAAATTCTCACACGATTCGTAGTGTTATACAAACTGAATATTACATAAGAATCAATCACATAACAAACTTTTGATACTAAAATAACATTATAACATTTTAATCTCGCGGTTCTTTATCAGAAGCTTCACATCCGGGGAGAGAGTTTGAGAGTGATTATTTTTGTTTTTTATTTTCAATCAGATCTCGAGGCATATCAACGGTGTCTGGTAGATATATTTCTAGGGAATAAAGTGAATCAATAAATAAGATTTGACGAATCTAAGACAGATTGAATCGATTTTTCATGAAAATCAAACTTTCTATATGTTTAGAATAGAAGGATAGTCCATGGCTCCACCCTTTACGAAATATTCGAATATAAGGATAGTCAAATTGGGAAACAAAAATTGGCCCTACAAATTTGGCCGCAAATTTTGTCGAAATCTTGAATCTTGGAAGTTTGCATGAATCGGAAGTTTCCTACTGATAATTTGACTGTTCACTTTATGAAAATATTCTTTGTTTGATTATACAAATTGACCCCTTGTCAATTTATAAAACTAGAAAATGACAAGAAATTGTGAATGTTGGTCTTCACACCAACATTCACAATTTCTTGTCATTTTCTAGTTTTAAACTACGTATCAGTAGAAAGCTTCCGATTCATGCAAACTTCCAAGATTCGAGATTCATGCAAACTTTAAATTTTATGCAAACTTCCAAGATTCATGCAAACTTCCAATTAGAGCAAGGACAAACATAAAATTTGTCTAGGTGGTGGTGGTCCAAGATTAGTATGAAAAAACTAAAACAAACATCCAAGTTGAGATTAATCTGATGATCCCATCCAACTCTTAAAAACTTAAAAACTTAAGTTGTTCGAAGAATTGCTCGGTTCAATCTTAAAAACTTTTCTGTCACAATGGGCGATGAATCTGATGATCCGCCAACCGAACCGAAACCGGCTGGACCTACATCAAGTGGCAAGAAGTAATCGAAAACGGAAGACGTACTTAAACTACGTATCAGGCTGGAGATAGTTCAATTTGACAATTTAATTGTTTGAATGAGTGTCATTAGTTTGTGATACTTGAAATGTCATTGGTTCGTTATAGACCGTTTTGTTGTTAACTGTGGAATTTCTTCTGTGGATTATTTATTGTGTGGATGCTTATTAACTAATCATTCGACCATGTTTAAATTGCATAACATTTTCGTACGTTCTTTCTTGATCTTCTTGCATTTTGATTCATGCCGCTAGTGTTAAATAGTCTTAGGATCTTCTGTATTTGGTAGGGTTACTGATTTGTCTATTAAGTGTTAAAAGTTCTTCAATCTGGCCAGAGCTTGAGCTCATCCCAAAATGAGAAGCAAAAAAGGGAAGAAAATCATCTACACCTGTTACTGGAGACTGGAGTTGAAGATTTCAGAATCAACAAAAGTTTGATTTTCATGAAAAATCGATTCAATCTGTCTTAGATTGGTCAAATCTTATTTATTGATTCACTTTATTCCCTAGAAATATATCTACCAGGCACCGTTGATATGCCTCGAGATCTGATTGAAAAGAAATAAAATAAAAATAATCACTCTCAAACTCTCTCTCCCTCGACAAACTCTCTCCCTGGATGTGAAGCTTCTGATAAAGAACCGCGAGGTTCTGATGATATTGAAGACATCAATCGCGAATTTGATCGGGTGTGCGTTCGTCTTCGTGTGGAGGTGATCATCAGGTTCAAAATCGAGCAAGGTCGAACAGCTGAAGCCTTTGATTGTGAAAGACCTTGTTAGGATACTAATCCTATTTAGTATTTACTTAATATTAGAATGTCTTAGTTATAACAATATTCTAATTAGGGAATATTAGCTTGTTTTGAATTAGGAGTTATTGTTTGATTATAATTAGGATTGAATTCAATTAGGAAGTATTATTCTTTGCTTTCAGTTATAAATACATATGATGTAATAGAGTTTAGGCAAGCAATACAAGTTTTATTTAATTAATTTGGTGGCTAATCCCCAATCAAAGGATTTAGGTGGTTCGATCTCCAATCAAAAGGTCAAGGTCTCTATTATCTGGTATCAGAGCATCCTCGATTCTGACCAAATTTTTTTTCTTGTTATTTCGTTCTTCACCCTCATCAACACCCTCTCACAGTTCTTCATTCAAAAAAAAAAAAAAAAAAAAAAAAAAAAAAAAAAAAAAAAAACCAACCTGTGGCCTTCGCAGCACTAGATCCGCCTCGCAACAGCTCCCCTTCGCCTTCGCCGCCGCACTGCTTCGCCTCTGCAACCCTCGCCCTCGCCACAAGCACCAGATCCGCCTCGCAACAGCTCCCCTTCGCCTTCGCCGCCGCACTGCTTCGCCTCTGCAACCCTCGCCCTCGCCTCAACACCCGAACCGCTTCGCAACAGCCCCCTCGCCTCGCAACAGCACCCTCCGCCCTCGCCTCAACACCCCTTCATCAGCGCCGCTTCTTCTTCCAGATCCAGTTTCCTCCAATCAGATCCAGCTTCTTCGGTTCAAGGTCTCCAATCAGATCCAGCTTCTTCCAGGTCCCTCGCAATTCAGCTTCTTCGTTCTTGTGTGGAGGCTCATCGCGACCCAGTTTATTCGTTCTTGTTGTGGAGCTTCTTCTTTAGCCGATCCAACTTCATCGGTTCCAGCGCGGCCAATTTTCAGCGCTTCATCATTCTCATCGCTACCTGTCTCCGCGTTTTACCGGTTTCTTTTAATTTCTATCATCATGACGGTTGCTGAATTGCAAGAGCAGGTCAATGATCTTACTGCTCAAGTTGCTGGGCTTTCTTCCCACCTCCACTCACTTGAGACCTCCAATGCCACTATTCTCGAGGCATTACGGAATCTCCAACCAGGTCGGCCAGCACCATACGTTCCACCGGATCCACAACGGCCAATTATTCCTATTTCGGGCAAGGGCCTCCGTATTGATTTACCTCGTTTCGACGGAACTGATCCGTATGGTTGGTTATTTCAAGCCGAGCAGTACCAGGAACTCAATGGCCTCTCCAGCGAGCAGATGCTACCCATTGCCGCTCTTCACCTTCAGGGTGATGCCAATTCTTGGTATCGATGGATTCGCCAATCACTCGGCACACTAACGTGGCCACAGTTTTCGAAAGCTCTTTGCTCTCGCTTTGGTTCTCGCGAACATATCGACCCGTGTAGTTCTCTTTCCAAGTTAGTACAACGAGGCACGGTTCGCTCATTTATTACAGAGTTCGAAAAGCTATCTAATTTGGTGCCCGGGTTGTCTGAACCACATCAGATTAGCATTTTTCTATCAGGTTTGCGTGTTGATATTCAAACAGGCGTTCGGATGTTACACCCTACCAGTATTACACATGCTTTTGAGTTGGCTTTATGTCAAGAAGATGCCATTAATGCTACTCGATCTAAAGGGCCTGTTCAACATTTTGCTAACCCAGTACCTGCTACAAATCCTTCCACGCCGGTTACTAGTATCACAGCAGGTGTTAAACGTCTGTCCTGGGCTGAACAACAAGAACGTCGTGCCAAAGGACTTTGCTTTAACTGCGATGAAGTATATAAGCGTGGCCATCGTTGTCCTCAGCCCCACGTTTTGCTCCTCGAGGGTAATAAGGAGGAAGCAGACGTTTCTGATGCTGACCCTCCTGTTTTGGATCATACTTTATCTGAACCTCCTCTAGGGATTTCTCTTCATGCTCTTTTCGGGTCCCCACGGCCTGATATCATGCGTATTACTGGACAATTAAAGCACATGCCTGTCACTGTCCTAGTTGACTCTGGTTCAACTCATAATTTTTTGCACCCGTCTTTTGCCAAACAATGTGGGTTTCCAATCCACGACGATGGTGTTTTACGCGTCATGCTTGCGGATGGTGGCCAATTGCATAGTCCTGGCTATTGTCGGGATGTTTCCCTTCAATTACAAGATTATGAGTTCCACGACAACTTCTTACTTCTTGGTATCACTGGATGTGATGTGGTTCTAGGTGCTGAATGGCTTCGCTCTTTGGGTCTTATTACTTGGGACTTTTCCAAGCTGTTTATGACATTCTCGGTGGCAAATCGTACTTATACTTTATTTGGCGACAATTCTCCTATGGTCTTGGCTAATACCGCGGTCCATCGTTCGTTACAACAGGAGCATCACGACATTGTTTTACAATTAAGTCAAAATGTTGCCCTCGGCGCTTTCTTTCCTGATGTCGTTCCGTCATTTGTTGCTGACTTTTCAGATGATGTTGGCAATCCCATCACCTTTTCCCCCGGCCGATCCCATGCTCACCATATCCCGTTTTTACCAGTTGATTTTCCGGTAACTGTTCGACCATATCGTTCTCCTCACTCTCATACGACCGCCTTTGATAGCGTTGTTTCTAAATTGAAGGTTGCAGGTCTTATTCAGACCAGTTCCATTCCTTATTCTTCATCCGTTCTCTTGGTTAAAAAGAAGGATAGCTCTTGGCGCATGTGTGTTCACAAGAAGGATAGCTCTTGGTTAAATAGACGGATAGCCCTTACTAAATTCACTATTCAGGACCGCTGGCTTATCAAGTGGACCGGCGAACCTACATGCTGGCTTATCAAGTCGACCGGCCCCCTGTGGAGACACTACTTGGAAAGACTACGAGCAGTTTGTGTACGTTTTTCGGATTTTCAGGCTTGTGGACAAGCCTTGTTTCAGGCGGCGTGGGATGTTAGGATACTAATCCTATTTAGTATTTACTTAATATTAGAATGTCTTAGTTATAACAATATTCTAATTAGGGAATATTAGCTTGTTTTGAATTAGGAGTTATTGTTTGATTATAATTAGGATTGAATTCAATTAGGAAGTATTATTCTTTGCTTTCAGTTATAAATACATATGATGTAATAGAGTTTAGGCAAGCAATACAAGTTTTATTTAATTAATTTGGTGGCTAATCCCCAATCAAAGGATTTAGGTGGTTCGATCTCCAATCAAAAGGTCAAGGTCTCTATTAGACCTTGAACCGAAAGTTGATGATGGTAAGAAGAAGGTCTCGATCTTCTTCGGCACTCAGACTGGCACCGTCGAAGGATTCACCAAGGTTCTTTTGCAAATTGATTTGAATTTCGTGATTTTGATCTAATTTGATAAACTCGCAGTAGTAATTTGATGCCAAAACATGATGAATAGTTGTTTGTTTAATTGCTTTTGACCTAATTGTAGCATTAATTTGATGCAAAAACATGATGAAGATAACTTATAGTAGTAATTTTGATCTAATTGTTTGAATTTCGTGATTCCTATATGATGGCCGATCAAATTTCTGAGGTTATTACATTCTCTTTTTCAGTCTTGAGTTGTGATTTCTAGGTTATACCTGCTGAAAATATTGTTGCAGCATTTCAAGCCAGTCAGAAAACATTATTTTCCATCTCAAAAACTCCAAAGGAAGCACAAATCTTTCTTGAGGTAACTTCAAATGCAGTCTAGACATTCAATTCAATAGAAAATTTTCAGCATGAAAGTTCTCTGATTGATTAGATTCAGTAATATTGTCATTTTAACCATTTAATTTGGCCTCATTGTGACATTCTACTTAGTCTAGGAGAATGTTTTGTGTGATTTTTCTTACCTTGCCAAAATGGGAGTGATGCAAACTGCAGAGCCAACTGCAATTCCAGCCAATTCTCCGATCTACAAATAGATGGGGATAAAAATAAAAATTTATAACTGATAAACAAGAAGTCGATTATAAGTGTATATATAAACTGAATGACAAAGGATAGAAATAATTTACAGCTCTAGTATCAGTGGCCACCGCCGATGTGATGAACATCATTGAAAATGTTACAACAATCTCCATGATAAGGGCTTGAAATGTTGTGCCAGAAGGAGATGTGGTGCCTAATTTCTCTATAGGATGCAGTTGTTTAAGTGTCAATGATGCAATTAAGGATCCAGTCAGTTGAGTTGCTGCATAAAATGGAACCTACCAAGTGAAACAATCTAATTAGTGTTTATTACTAATTTAGGTGGAGTTGTCTGTCTAAGCAAGATTGAGAGAGAAAACAGAGGAAGAGGTGAAGAAAGTCCCAAGTGATTATAATGGAGGAGAAGCCCCACTTCTTTAAGTTCATCTTCCCTAGTTTCAACAAAAAAACTGGTTAGTGAGTATATGTCATGCATGGACTCTCAGTCACTCAATCTCTATATTTGTTTAGTAAGGGTTCCATACTGACAAATTACTCTGTTTTTTTTTGGCTTATGTTGATATTGTTGTAGTCCATTCCCATTTCTTTCTTGAGCAACTTAGTTGGAGAGAATCTTCATGGAGGAGAAGCCATTTTGAAGACTAGTTTTGATGTTGCTGGTAGATCATGGAGAGTTAAAGTGATGAATGGAAGACATTTTGAAGATGGATGGGAAGAATTTGCTCTAGCCAATAATCTACATGTTGGGTATTTGTTATTGTTTAGACATGAAGGTGGCTTAGATTTCCATATCAAAGTGTTTGACCTCAGTGCCTGTGAGAAACAATACTGTCTTCCACCAGCTGCACCATTGAATGAAAATGAAGGAGGAACTAGGACAAAGATCATCAAGAAAGAAAATAGTAGTGATGGAAACCACAATGATACAAGTAAGTTTTGATCTCTTATGTGTTGGTGTTATGTAATGTAAGAGTCCCAGTTTGTTTGCTGACATGGAAATAATGTGAAACATAGGTTCATCTAGTGATGCAGATCAAAACATAGGTTCATATAGTGTTGCAGATCAACCACCTCATGTTAGGAGTACTGTAAAAGCAAAGGAGGCACCCAATTTTTCTACAACATTACACCACTACAATTTCAGATTATCTCCATGGTATCACTGAGATTCCTCTGCAGCCTACTAGTTTCTAACTTTCTATTGTTGAGATTAAGTTGTTTTTTTTTTTTTTTTTTGTTCCAATGGAAAATTGAGCTTAAGTTTAGCCAATTGTAATTGTAGCCAATGTTTGTTTACAAACAAAATTTGCTTTCCAAATCAAAATAAAGGCGGATGCCGTTGGGTATTAGTAAATAAGTTATGAAAACTTGTTCAAATTGCACCCATAGAAGAATTCTTATAATGTTATTTTGTTGTCTAGAATATCCCAATCGCATTTGCTAGGTCCAATGGTCTTGTGGGGGGTAATCGTATGGTTACCCTGAAAAATGAAATGGGGAAATGTTGGCAGGTAACTACTGTGACATACAAGAAGAGCTCCGGGCAACTAATTGTTTACGTTCAAAATGGTTGGCGTGAATTTTCAGATGCTAACAAGTTAAGCACAGGAGATGTGTATACTTTTGAACTTCTGTCAACAGGGAAGAATGTGGTAATGGAGGTTACCATAAAAAAGCATAAGAAATCAAAAATTAGTAACAGGACAAAGAAGAAAGCGATCTTGTATAAGGATTTGGATAGTAAGTAGATAACTTAATATGTATACATATACTTTTACTTCATTCTGTCTTTAAATTATTATTGATAGTGTTAAGCAGTTAAGTAAAAGTTAATGCATGTATGTAGTTTGCCTGATCATGATCATGTGAATGTAGGTTTGAATGTTAGCAGTACTCCGAGACTGCATGTTAAGAGGGATATGGCAGAAGTACGTTGTTTTACCGCCGAAATCAAACTGACCAATTTTAGCCAAAATTGCATGGTGAGACTTTAATGGATACAGCCCTACTAATTTATGTTGGTGTATCTACTCAACGTCTTTTTTAGCAAGTTGAGCTTCATTAGTTTTAAACACACTAAAGCGAAAGTTCTTGTTCTCTGGAATAATATATGATTAATGTTGTCTTGCTATATATGCAGAACATTAGTGGTTTTTGAAAAAGAAGTTGACTATCCCTGAAGTTGTACTCTTTGTTCCAATAATGCGTATTCCTGTGGAATTGGATTTTCAAAAACCACTTAAAGGATTAGCCCCTCCCGATCTTATAGATACGCTGTCTGCACTTCGGAGTCAGATTGCGTTACTTGCAGATCATACTGGTTTGTTCCTAGATACAATTGAGTTGATTTCGTTGTCTGGAATTATGTTTTGATGTTACTGGACATAAACTTGCAGATGCATCGGCTTTCAGTGAATTACAAAAAGCCCTTGAACAATACTTGCCTGTTGTTCTTGGTTTGACAAAGAAAGGTATTGAAGCCGTCTTCTTTGCTCTGAGAACTGTACGTTTAGAGTTTTTCAGTTTTGTACTCGACGTTGGTCTTCTTCCCTTTGGGATTTAGTGCTATTGTGATTAACAGAATGTGGTGTGGAAGAAATGG
Source organism: Berberis thunbergii (assembly GCA_003290165.1). Lineage (NCBI taxonomy): Eukaryota > Viridiplantae > Streptophyta > Magnoliopsida > Ranunculales > Berberidaceae > Berberis > Berberis thunbergii. The sequence continues at coordinate 21,152 of QNQO01002372.1, forward strand.
TGGAATTCAGGTGGAAAAGTGTACAAGATCGGAAACAGGTAAAAATAATGTAAAATCATTCATTATACCTTTCTTTCATTTCCATTTGTTCTTTAATCTGACGATGTAATGTGAAATCAAAAAGCAGGAAGTTTGTGTAACAAGCTCGGCATTTGAATTGCTATCTGTACTACACATGATGGCCATGTTGCTACTGTCAGAGGCTAACACATTGCTTGCACCTAAGGATCCTATGGATGCAGGCGAAAGGAACGTATTAGAGGGTATGTCTTCGACGTCTATATCCTTATGAGCATTGAATCAAAATAAAGACTGGGAACTCACCAAGACAGTCTAATTTTGGGAATCCCTTTACTACTGATTCAGGCACAGTTGGTGGTAACAAAGATCTTCGCATGTTTGTTTGGAGCTCTAGTGCTTCCCTGTTTCTCAAACCCATGGGGGACTCAATGGTTTTAAAACAGAGTTTGGGAATGTTGGAGGAACACCTCATCATCCTTCTGATGTTGCTCATACTAAAGGTATATTAACTGATATATGTTTTTTGTTTTTGTTGTGTTTGATATATTTTTATATTCACTAGAAAAGCATACAGATGCCATAGTTTCTGTCTGTCTATCTGTATGCTTGTGAATCAGTGTCTTAAATTGGTTACTATCACAGTCTTCTGAATCATAGTTGGTATCTATTTCAAGTTCTGAACTGAAACAGTTTGTATTTGAAAGTTTAGGTGCAGCAAGCACACAGTATATGATATAATTTCAACCCCTTCATATATAGGTTCAACCCACATAGCCCTGTCGAAAGCAATGACAAAATATTTTTATTGTCATATTAGATTGGAGTAGAATGGGCTAACTGATTCAAATACTCATATTAGAGGAAGACCATATCAGTGAAGTAAAGGTAACATGGTGTATTACAGTTATGTATTCTTTATGCATGGTTATATCAAAATTTCCATGAGCATCGTTTGATGCACTGTTTGTAATACACTGTCTGTCTGATCATTATCTGCAACGCAATATATGCTACAAGTCACTTGTCCGTAAATTTATCTTAGGCAATTTCGAAATGACACTGTAAATAGTTAATTATACTGGCATGGGTGACTCGCTAGCTAGCGGATCACACGACACTCGTGGTGCAATTATTTTATAGAATATCTACATGTACCAAATTTTAAAGTAAGAGCTAACATTAGTAAACACACACAAAATAGATGTGATCGAAGTGCAACATCAATATTTCTTAATTATTCGCCTTAATAGCTTTACTACTCTCCTTTTTTGAAAGCAAGCAGGGTTTTAAGTACCACTTAATCTTTATTGTGTTTTTGTAAACTCATCCCGTGACTAGCTTGTTGCATACACAAAAAGGTTTGGTAATTGAAATATATATACCCACCACTACAGGACCCCATTACTTCATATAATTGAACCTCAAAAAATCAAGACCTCAGCTGGCAAAACCTGTAATTTTGTGATCTCTAAACAACAACAATGAATATAATGTAGTTTATGTTAATATAGAATGGAATCATCATGAAATTTTGTTAAGGGGACTACCATGGTTCTCTAGCTAGAAGATTGCTTGAATCTTGATCATTATCTGCAACGCGATATATGCTACAAGTCACTTCTCTGTAAATTTATCTTAGGCAATTTGGAAATGACACTGTAAATAGTTTTACTGAAGGTGATTCGCAAGCTAGAGGATCACACGACAGTCGTGGTGCAATTACTCTATAGAATATTTACTTGTACCAAAATTGAAAGTAAGAGCTAACATTAGTATACCCCCATTTCTACGATGCCTGGTATTTGGTGTCTGGTGGTACCAGGCACTGTAGATGTGCATGGAGATAAGCTTTATTTCCTATCTCCATGCACATCTACGGTGTCTGGTATAGAAGAGTTCTTAGTATACACACACAAAATGGATGTGATCGAAACGTATTCCTTACTCGCCTTGGAGTTGTACTACTCTTAACCAATTTACAATGGAAATACATGTTGTCATAGTGATGTAAAACCTGTTCTTGCATCAGAAATTCGAGAATTTAAGTAATATTAAGTAATTTGTCCTCGCACATTTCTCGTCCAACCTTTCTATGCAGTCTGGGGAGAGTGCATTGATTAGTGTCTGAGAAGGCTAGGGCGTTTAGCATGTAAGAGTGAGTGCCAATTCTACCCCTCTATTCATGAGTTTGAAGAAAATTGAGAAAAGGGTAAAGTTGACACTTACGGACCAGACACTCTCTCCAGGCACTTTCTTTCTCGCTATAATGCAATCATTCAAAGAACCCGCCACCTCTCTTTCTAGCCCCCACCACACCATTGTCTACTTTTCCATGATTTCTTTCTTCACCCAATTACCAAACCTTCTTTTCCTCTATTTATTCCCTCATTCAATCTCCATTTCTTCATTCCAACCATGTTGAGGTGTTTCTCTATATTAATTGTTGTTATTCCTTGAGAGAGTTTGCAAAAACTATTAGAGAGAGACTTAGTTCCTGAAATTTGTCAAAAGGATGCTCAAAGCATGTTTGAAAGCGTGCACATTTCAAAACATTTTTTTATGCTCTTGATTTTAATGATATGATTAGGGGATCCTCAAAATTCCAACTTGTTTATTAAAAAAAAAATTAATGAAACAAAATTGTTTGCAAGATTTTAAATTGTTTTTTTAAAAGATTCATCTGAGATAGTAGCTAAATTAATTTAGAAAATTACATACTTTTTTAGGTCAGTTTTTGAAAGATAGGTCATGGAGGCTAGACTTGTCTATCAAAAAAGTACAAATAATTTGCACTCTTTTAGGGTTTGGTTATTAGGTAGATAGTAGCCATAAATAACATTGATTAGAGGATACCTCACTCTATTTCTCTTTGAACTCTAGTTTTAACAAGAGTTGAAGCAAAAATATAAGCCAGAATTGTTGAAAATTTCTCAAATAACATAGAGATTTGTTTCAGAATTCCAAACTTGCATTATATAACCTCTAACTTAGTTGATCATTGGCTATGTTCTAAAAATCAACATAGTCGACAGTCTTTTTTTTAAATTTTTAGTTGATTAGAGGTATTATTCTAGGTTTAGACCAGAACCACCTAGACCTCATAAACAAACAAATAGGTAAGCAACAAGTCAATGCCCAAAGGCCATTAGAAGCTTGCAACTTGGAACACCAATCTGCCCAAGTAGCAAAAGACCCAAACTTGCAAGTTGCAAGAAGTTCAAAACTGAAACAACTTGAGACACCACTCTGCCCACTTGCAAGATAACAAACTTTCATACCTAACAAACTTGCAGAAATTGCAAAAGACCCAAACTTGCAAGTTGCAATCAAGAAGTTCAAAACTGCACGAAAGCACAAAAACAAGCACCATTCCAACCCAGTTCAAAAGCCAATCTTCTGTCATATTTGAATATATGGCTCAACATTTCGAAATACACCTTCTCTTTGAGTCATGTGCGACCACAATCCTGTGGGTAACACTCGGGGTACGAGCTGCTATAAGGGAATGGACCACTTCCTTAAAAACCTTAGTGATAGCTCCGCCTTACTTGATGTGAGACTATTCAAGCCAACTTCATTCCAACATTAGGTGGAATATTTTTTGGCTTGTGGCCTACACAGTGTATTATGGGGGAAAAACACAGAAAAAATGGTTGCTAATTTGGAACTTGAAGATGGAAAGAATAAAGAACAAGGAGCTACTTGGGTAGTAGTTGTCGATGATGAAAAAGAGTGCTTGGAGATGATTTGAAGACTTTGTTGTTTATATTAATAACTTCCGTCGATAGATTAGTATGATTGCCCAACTGTGTTGGATGTTAGTTGTAGTTCTGAGTTTAAGAGCTTAAGTTTTTCGGTTTAGGTATAATTAAAGGAAGAGAAAAGAAACAATTTCTTCCTTCAAAGGTTTTGTTCATGGCCTTCTTTAGTCTTTCTATCTAGCAAGATCATGATAGTAAAATCTGCAACTAGCTATACAAGGGGAGAATCGTAAAACAAAATGTATATTGCTTTAGCATATTAAAAAAGCATTCCAGACTTACTTGATTACGCGTTAGTGCTCTTAATTGTTTGAAAAAGTTCAATAGAAAACTTAAAATTACCTAATATGGTCGGTCAACGAGTTGCAATAGTGCACGCATTAATTGTACCACTTAATTTTTTCTATTACTTCAAATTTATTATTAATATAATATTTTTTTTACAAATTATATTGAAAAGTGAGCTGGGGTTATTTAGGATCCCCAAACCTTATATTAATGAAAAAGTGATGATAAGGTATGTGCAAGTAAATGTAGTACTGGTGTAAAGCTCACTCTGTACGTATTCTTCTAGTTTAGATTGGAGTCCTGCACCGATCAAGTCTGCTCTTATAGCCACTGCTTACTCTGCTGACAAATCTGGTAAAAAAAATACTTTGCTTATATATCACCGGATATCTTAATTTTTGAATGTATTGATGAGATTTTTCTTTTCTTTTTTTGCATACAACAACTTTACAGTGTGTAGTAAATAAGTTTTAACATTATCTTTTATTGTTAAGTGTATCAAATTTATAAGTAAAATGTCTAAATCATCAGAGTCTCCACATAGGCCAGTGCTCAAGCAATATCTAGAACCATTTTGTGTATTAGCATTTTATACTATACATAATGAAAATGGGGAGAAAATGAATTGTGATCAGCTAAGTTCAATTTTAAGTCTATAAGTTGACCTGCCAGTTAGTTCTGAAAAACAACTCTTTACTTCACAATCTAGTTGATACCATTAACTTGGATAAGCATGACATAGTAATTAGGAATTCTTCATATTAATCCTATTAAGAGCTTATATGTTTGTCTACAGTGATCGCTTCCAGGATACTACATTTGATAGCTCCCTCCATGCTGACATCTTCGCACGCACCTTGTATCCAGACAGTCACAGCATGCAGTTGAAAGCATACTGAAAATGGCAAAGGACAAATATGGATATTCCAGATGAAGTCTGGAAACCTTTCATCGACTCTGGAAAAACAGTTTGCCTGGGAGGAGAAGCTTTATAAAGCAGTTGAGGTATGTTCCTTAAACTTGAACCTTTTGGATTCGTGTTCATGGTTATATTGCATTAAGACGTGTTTTATAAACCTCATATACAGACCAGATCTCGGTGTGTCATGTGTTGAACTCCATACATTCATAGCTTTAGATTAATGGCTGGGTAGCAATGTGGGATGTATGCTGTAAAAATTTTTACTTCATTGGCTAAACAAAAGAAGTATAACTGATTATAGCGTGAGAACACTAGAAGTTTTCTTTTCATAAATATTAGCACGGCTGCATGCTGTTCTGATTATCGATTCAAGTGCTCTGATGTCACTCTACCTAGTCAGTTGTTGATTGACGTATTTAAATGATCTTAGAATGAAGAGAAATTTCGAATAATCTATGAAAGGAAATGCAAGAGGCTGGAAATTTTGATTGTGCGGAAGTGCCGAACCATATGATAGATGCTACTTGAGTTTATGAACCAATTATAGCTCAGTTGGTTGGACATCTACTCTCCTTGTGAGAGATCACAGGTTTGAGACTCACCAGTTAGGATTTTGTGAGTTTTTGCTCGATTATTTGGAGCATGCTCTGCCGTTGATAAGTCTTCAGGTATTGAATGCAACTGCTTAGATGGATTAGACTGGAGCAAAGCGAAAGTGAGTATTCATGCAAGGTGGAGGCGATGGAGCGAAAGCAAGTCTCTATGCGAAATGCATGGAGGCGACGAGGACATTAAGTGTAGCCTTCGAGTCTAGTTTGGTTAATCCTATAAGGTCAGTTATGTAGTCTCCAGACATCATCATCATCATCATCAAAGCCCATTCCCGAGATGATGATGTCTGGAGGCTACATGACTGACATTCATACTTGAATTAATAAATAAATAAATAAAAAGTAACAACGATCCAATTTAAAAAAAATAAATGAAACTCGAGCTTCAGCAGAAAAGTTGCTTACCAAAATCAGAAATTCTAAATGTCGAGCAAGTGAGCGAGGAAATGAGTGAGGGGAGGGAGGTGGCGAGATGGGGACCATCCACCTTCCTCGGGATATGTATCGTCTTTTTTGGCGCGTGCATCCCGAGAGAGGTGGACGGTCCCCATCCCACCACCTCCCTCCCCTGGCTCATTTCCTCGCCATGCAGAACTTCTCTACCAAAATTGACATTGCTACCATGCTGAGGTGATAGCTCGCAGAATGCACAAGTTGAGGGATGAAGAGTTGGAACCTCAAATCACAAAACTGATTGAAGGGTATGCAACTTTGACCATTCAATCTTATTTTCAAATGTAATAGCAACCATGCTTTGCATTCTTTCTTGAGCCCTTCTAAGGGTGCGCATGAGCCCCTCATGTGCAGTAATTGGAGTCGTTGGATATATCTTCTCTCACTCTATCGCAACAACTCCTCTTTTCCTATTTCACGCAATCAGCCCAACTCCACCTTTCTCATTCTCTCCGCTCTGTCTCACAAGGTGGCTCTCTGAACCAGCTCCGCCAATTAGCGGAGGCTTGTTGTTGAAGGGGTCTGAGGGGTGGTTTCACTATTGGGGCCCTCGTCTTCTTCAATGGGGAGACGATGAAACGACGGACTAGTGAACGAAGTCGCGACGACGAAAACCGTCGCGATGACATTATAGTATCTCTTTGTTTGGTGCAGCTCTTGAAACAGCCAATGGTTGTTCTTCCCAATTGCTGAAACAGAGGCTGAAGTATACACTCTTTTAGCTTGTAAATAGGATCTGAGATTGATCTTTGCATGTTGATTAGTGATCTGATAAGCACATAATTCCATCTGCAAATACCGTGATCTTTCAATGCCTTAACAAATCTAAACACTTGCTGCCACCACCCAAAAAGCTTTTTTTTTTTTTACAGTTGATGAACTCATCTTCGCAATGTCCTAGTTAATATGTGAAAGAAAAAAGGATGGTTTGCTCTGTCATCAAGACCTTCGTAAAGAGAAAATGATGGTTGATGCCTTGTTAATTGGTTGAATAAAAACCATTGGCAGTTTTGGAAGGAGCCACCCATCCCCCTCGATAGCAATTCTGCGTGTCTCCAGGTAATTTCACTTATTTCGAGAGGATGAATGTTAACTTACACCCATCCCTCACTCCCTAGATTTTTTGTTCTGTTTTTGAGCCTATAGATCCCATTGAGCACTTAGGAGCTAGTAACCTTGGCAAGTTTTTTTTTTTTTTTTTTTTTTTTTTAATCTCTGGGGTCGATCATCTTCTTACATATCTTCGTTTCATTGCTTGAAAGATTGTGTTATTTTAATTGTTGCTTTCTCTTGTTATATTTCGATCCATCTTTAAGTTCTTATGTCAACTGCAATCAAAATTGTTCCACATTAGTTGATTATCATGAACATATTTGTCATGTCATTTGGGATGGTGAGCCGGTAAGTTAATATTTTTAGTTGGTTAAATTATATAAGCGCGATATTTATATATATTTGGACATTGAATTACTTAATGTATAAGTTTCTTGTATTTAGGAACGAGACGCATTGCGATGTCGGCATCAATATAAGAACTTCATGGATTGAGATTTGAAAAAAGAGTCGATGGATGTAAAGAGAATGGTCTACAATAGTGGTCTGTATCCCTTGATTAAATATCATAGGGTACGTCCTGATATTGTGACAATTTGTGCTTACGTGAAGTGTTGACAATCTGAGACCAACATTTTTCACCTACCTTTTGTAGAGATGATCATCACTTTGAACGATGTCTACCTTATAACTCATTTGTCGATTCTTGGTGAGTCGGTTAAAACAATCAGATAATACAACAATCATTACTTTGTTACCATTCTCTTAACACTTCACCAGAAAACACAATAGAGCTTACTGCTGCAAAAGAGTAATTAGAGAGATGCTCAGACTGCAAGTATCTTGCAGTCTAATTCCCCATGGTGACAGACAAAAAATTAGAAGCAATTCTAGCTCATGGGTAGTCAGATTCCGAGGCTTACAGTATTGGCCGCAGCAGCGGGTATGTGTCAAGGCCCTGCGGGATGAGAAAAATGGAGGTGGGAGTGGATTCATTGGCCGCAACTGGGAACCTGGATTGGAAATCGAAGTCCCTTATGAACAAAGACCGGTACGTAAGTATCTACAATTCAAGTATTATCCATATGTTACAATTCAATGTATGTTGAAAAATATATCTCAACTCTGAATGAATAAAATTGTGATCAACACACTGTTACATAAGGGAATAAAAAAAATTACTATAGAGCACAGAATGATAGGATTATAGAAATACGTTTTTTTTTCATTAGACTCCATTACCATCAAACAATTTATGTATATAATTCTCTGAACGGATGAAACAGATAGTAAGTTGAGTTTTTTCCCTTCCACCTCAAATGTCATCACCACGATTTGAACCCTGAACTTGTAATTCCATCCGCCAAAGCTGGTACTCCATGGTTCAAACTAAGTTGCATGAAGGAATTTGCACAATGACAAGGAACACAAAAGATAACAAGTAGATAATTCTTTTTCTTAATCTTAACATAACTAGCAACATGAGCAAGAGGGGGAAAAAATCCTACTCTAGCTCAAATCTTATCAGTTATAGTAGTAGGAAGCTGTTCACACAAACTACTCACCTGAAACCAAGGATTATGATTTCGTTTTTCAAGGTAATTCTGAAAAGTTTAAGAAATACTTAGTTGTGTATAGAAAAAAAGTAAAAATTTTGATTGTAATTTTGAAGTTATTAATATAATTTAAGCTATTTTAAACTCATAAATATTACATAAAGAGTCTCACAATACTCGTACTGTCATAAAAACTATATATTGCGTAGAATCACTTCTATAACAAAATTTTAATACTAAAACTAAGGTTATAAGTTTATAAAGGGTTTAAAGTGTAAGAAACTTGATATTGGCCTAAGGGAAAAAATAAGTATTTGGATTTTGAAAGAAATTTTGATAACTTGAAAAAAATGAAATATTTTGCGAAATTTTGACATTTTTCGAGAAGTCACAGTCCTTGCCTGAAACTAAGAACATGTGTGATCTCCCCAGGTTCACCAACTCTGGAACTGGAGTCTGCCACAATTGCGTACTATATATCAAACATTCATATTCTGCCATTTGGTGTTGTGACAGGTAAATGAATATTCATCTTTGAAAGATAGCCTCCTCTATTCGTGGGGCGAATTAAGTCTGGGACCCCCTTTTAAACATCTTGGAAGCACCTGGGTGATTGCTTTCACTGTTCTGGGAGTACCAATTTCAGCTGCAAGCTTCAATCCTTCTCGGGTAAGCTGAAATGGACACTTTTATGATCACTTTACGGAATAGAGGATATAATAGCCTAATATCAGGAGTTGTATCGAAAATTAATTCCACTCTTTGCCATTGACAAAACAATTAAACAAATCGTCTCCAACCTTGCAGGAGCCTTTAAAATTTGTTCTGGCAGCTGGAACAGGAACACTTTTTCTAGTGTCAGTAATTGTCTTGCGGATATATCTGGTATATATGTTCTCATCCCTGTATCAATTGTTTCTGTTCTGTATGTTTATGTCATTCCCCATGTTAAAGAACTACTTACGGTCTCCCTAAATATTGATAGAACATATTCTCAAGTATTTGGAGATAAGTACTGAAAAAAAAGGCTGATAATCTGATTTCGGAACAATAGAGTTGTATAACTTCTGTTCTAGAAATCCTAGCTCGGTGTAATTTTCTAGAACTTCAAGCTTACTTCTTTTGTTCACAGTTATGTTGGCAATGCTAGGAAACTACTTATATTGTTCGTTTCACAGGGTTGGAGTTATGTTGGTGATAGGCTTTTATCAGCAGTGATACCTTACGAAGAAACTGGATGGTACGATGGGCAAATGTGGGTAAAGCCACCAGAGGTTGGTGCTAATATTAAAATTCCAGTCCCAGTCCCTTGATTATGTGCACAGACAGATTCACTTATGACCTTGCATACTTGCTTGATACTTGTGAAATGGTGGACTTATTGTTTTCTTTATATAATTACTGTTAATTTTCTCCAATGCAGGTATTAGCACGAGACAGGTTGCTGGGCTCTAATAAGGTACTCCAAACTTTCGTTTTTTGACAGAGAGAAGTTATAATATCTATACACTACCTGTAGAACCACAACTGATAGTACCACATAATGTTTCCCAATCTATACAAAGGCCTCTGAAACAAACCCCCTTCTAAGACCATGGTGCATCATGCTCCAAAACCATATGATGGCTATGATTTCAGCAATCACCTATTCTATTTCCTTTGTTTCCTCCCCTCGGCTTGTGTTTTTGTTCAAGCAAACTTCGCTTGTGCACCTTTCATATTCTATAGACAATCACCTTTTGTGAACATAATAGTTAAAACTTAAAAGAATCGTTTAACATCTATGGTTCCAGGTAAGGCCTGTCATCAAGTTGCTGAAACAAACACTAGTTGGTACAGGTGTGTTGCTTGTATCATCTGTTTTGTTATTCATCTTTGCCAAACCAGTGGAGAACTTCTTTGAAAGCACTTTATCCATGAAAGAAAATGTTGAATCTTCCATGAACGATGCAAAGTCCAATATGAGGTACATGATGACAACTAATTTCGGGTTCTGACATTAAGCTAATATTCCAATTCACTAATATCATTATTTCTATGCCATTTCTTGTCAAAATATAGCAAGGAGTTACTATGATTGCCAGTAGACAGTGATTCGTGATGATGATCTAGCAGCAGCTGCTGCTGATGCTGCTGTTGGAAGGCCGCCAGTCTACTGCAGAGATAGGTTTTATCGTGCATTAGCGGGTGGACAATGCTGCAAATGGGAGGATCTAGCTGACTAATATACACAGTATAGATATGGCATGTTGTCAATTAGAATACAGATGGGGTTTGCATTCAACATAATGATAGTACTTAATTTCCTATATCACAATGTCATTATTCTTAACAATCAACTACATAGCTCTAATATCAGAAAGATCAAATGCAAAAACAGCTATATGATGGAGAAACAACAAGAAAAAGAAAATGACGCAATAACAAGAAGCAAATACTTTTTTTTTAAAAAAAAAAAAAATACAAAACATACTTAAACTAATTCCATAGAATATAAAGTTTTTTTTTTTTTTTGGAATGCGAGCAGAGTTTTTATAGTATCCCATAACTTAGGGGTGGGCACGGAACGGGATGGACTCATCTCTATCTCATCCCATTCATTCGGGATCGATACGGGATAGACCTCATCCCATCCCAAACGGGTTCGGGACGAAATCAACATGCTCGATCTGTTGATAAATTATTTTGACAATTTATAATATAATAAACACAATCTCTAGCATAATAAACATAGTAATGTGTAACATATTACTATATTGTAATATAAAAAAAAAACATGAGTGATTCTTATTGTCGAGGAAACCAGCGAGGAAAGAGAGGTGGCAGGGAGTGAACCGTTCACCCCCTTGGGATATGTGCCCAAATTTCTGAAAAACAAGAGAGGTGGCAGGGAGTGAACCGTTCACCCCCTCGGGATATGTGCCCAAATTTCTGAAAAAACATAGACTTCATTCACAATCTGTAACATAAACTTTTTTTTTTATTTTTATTTTTGAAAGGCAAGCAAGGTTTTTATAGGATCCCAGAACCCACTAAAGATGCCGCAAGCTGGGTTTGAACCCATGACCAAGTAGTACCATCCGCCAAGCTCTAACCGTTGAGCTGTCATGCCATTGGCAAAATAAACTTCATTGATTCATTATGACTTCATTCACAAACATAACAAACATAATACACAATCTGTAAGATTATGCCCAAACTTTATATGGGCATCCAAACAATTGTAATTCTAAAATAAATATATAAAATAAATATTAAATTAATAATAAATATTACAAAATCAGTACATGACGGGACGGGATTGGCGGGATTGAAAATATCCATCTCATCTCATCCCATTCTAGATCGGGACTGGACGGGATCGGAATCGGGATCGCGGGATGAGATGCCTACCCCTATCATAACCTATCAAAGACCAGAACGGTCAACAAACTATAAACCAATAATTATGCCACCGGCCAAGTCCAAACTCGTGACCTGAGATTTCCTAAACAACAACTCTATCAATTCAGCTGGTACACCATTATCATTCATTCTATAAGTTTACTTTCAATCCAATTTGAATCACTTCATATTATCAAAATTCAATTTTTTTGTATTCTAATTTTCAATCTCCTAGTTAACTCTTCATTCCAAGTACCATTTTTTCTTTAATATAATTCAAATATGTAACCATAAAAATCCAATATTTTTCTTCTTATCTGAAAATTCTAATTAGCGAACTCAATTTCCACAGATTCAAGTACAAGTTACAATCCATAATTGAACAAAAAAACTGAATTTGAATTCGAAAACCATAAATGCAAGACAGAATCTTTTCTTTTCCATTACCTCATAAGCTGCAAGAATTTGAATTCGAAGCGAAAGATCGTATCTTGAATGTGATTGTGACGAGGTGAAGTCGCCATTTTTGAAGGTGGAGATTTTGTTTATCTAAGGAGTTTGAGTGACACTGTTGGTGTGGTTATATTTTTTTCGGTTTTTCAAATAAACCAACCCAAAGGGTCTTTTATGATTCGAATTGCGCGCTACTCAGTGACGGAGCCAGGATTTTTGTCGAGGGGGGGCAGAGTGATGTCATAATTAATTAAATATAATATAAAAATTAGTTATTTTAATATGAATTTTTTTTTAAATCCGAAATTCTTCTTGACCTAAAAAAACCAGCGAGGTTGCTGTCTGGGGAGGCAAAAATACACTTTTGCCCCCCTATTTAACAACCTTTTTGGAAAAGGTGTTTAAAGAGGGGGGCAAAAGTGTATTTTTGCCCCCAGGCAGCAAACCAAGCAGGGGGACCCAGGCCCTGTAGAATTACTACTATATTCATTGATTACTACTATAGCAAAAAGGGGAGTACAACAAAGACAATCATTGAAGATGATTACTACTTATAGAAACACAACAGAAGAGAAGGGTTTGAATCGTTGATTACTACTACATGAAGAAAAGGAGGAAGAGATTGAGTTGCTTACGATTTTTTTTGTGGAGATGACCAACACAGTGATTAATGAAGGCACCTGGTACCTAGAAGAAGAAGAATAAGGTGGTTTGGATCCTACTGAATCTTGTGAAGATGAGCTCAAATAACTCAATAGTTATAGATCTTTGAAGATGATGAAATATAGGGGTTTCCCTCATCTTATCCAATCGATGGAGTGTGAAGAAGAAACTGTGGATTTTGGTTTCTTTGAGGAGCAATTCTAGCTGGCTTGGGAACCCAGCCTGGTCCCTGCCTGGGGGGCGAAAATACATTTTTGGCCCCTCTTTAAAACACATTTTTGGAGTATGTGTTTAAAGAGGGGGGGGCAGGCAGGGAAACCACGCTAGTTTCCCAGGTCCGCTAGAATTTCTGTTCTTTGAGAGATTTGAGGGATTTAACCTCTATCTCTAACTCTAAAAGTAAAGTTTGAATTTGATATAAAGAAGAGCAAATTAAAAACTAATTGGGAGACAAATAAATTATTAGAAAAAAAAAATCTCAAAAGTAAGTGGGGGCAAACTTGCCCCACCTGAATCCGTGCCTGTCCACAAACCTGCATACATAAATTAATCAAACCAACCATATCATGCAGGCCAAAACAAAATTTGTGACATCAACCAAACTGAAACACTAACATGACTAGTTAAAGCGATTCAATATACATCATCGTTACTACTACTATCGAAACCAAATCGAACGGATGCTCACTGCGCCACCTCGATGGGTGCCATCTCAACAGCGAGCCCAGTGGCAGCCTCTTTACGGTCAAAGACCTTCGCAATCTTCTCAATGGGTATCAAAGGCAGATAAGCTGAGTCCCCATAGCCACTTTTAGGGATTTGGGGTATACATAAAAAAAAAAAAAAAAAAAAAAAAAAAAAAATCTCAAAAAGTCAGTGGGGGCAAGTGCCCCCACTCGCCCCTACGTGGCTCCGTGCCTGGCGCTACTTAATGGATTTGCATTCGGATTTGCATTCGGAGTTGTAGAGCCTTGGTGAACTCATCCCATGTGAGTGGTCCGTGAAATTTCGTCAACCACCGGTGCCATTGCAGGGCAATACCTTCTAAGTGGAAGGAGGCCAGTTGAACTTGTTGTTCTGATGCAATGTTTTTGAATTCAAAGTATTGTTCTGCTTTGAAAACCCATCCAGTTGGGTCATCTCCATTAAACCTTGGAAATGACAACTTGAGGTGTTGATGAGAGTGGTCGTTGATGGTGTTAGAACGGGCAGTATGTGGACGTGAGGATTCGTCACGTGCAAATGGGTTGGTTTCGGGAGGGCTAGTGTTTTGGCTACGGGAGGCTCGAAGAGCTTGAAGCTCGGTTAACACTGCTTCTAAGGCTGCATTCACCTAATCAAAACTGGATTCGTGTCGGGCCAAGATTTCGTTGACATCGTTGCGGAATTCGGCATTCATTTTGCTGCGAGTGTCCATGGTCGGAACCGCGCTCTGATACCGCTGATACGAATGAATTTAACAAAAGGAAAGAGTAGAAGAAGGGAAGGCTACTTGAGAATAAAAACTACGTATCTTTTATTCAATTCATTCAAGCTATATATAGCCATACAACTAGAATTGGAATTAACAACCATGCTAAAGACTAGGAATTGCTGAAAACAGGACAAAGAATAGCACTACACCACGTAACAAGCTCAACAACCCATGACTAAACAAACCATTAGACCAAGTCTTTTATCTTGCCACTACACTTCGTGGTGCAAGTAAAGTGACACGTATCATAAGATTATGCCCAAAACTTTATATGGGCATCCAAACAATTGCAATTATAAAATAAATATTAAATTAATAATAAATATTACAAAATCAGTACGTGACGGGACGGGATTGGCGGAATTGAAAATCTCCATCTCATCCCATTCTAGATCGGGACTGGACAGGATCGGGATCGGAATCGCGAGATGGGATGTCTACCCCTATCATAACCTATCAAAGACCAGAACGGTCAACAAACTATAAACCGATAATTATGCCACCAGCCAAGTCCAAACTCGTGACCTGAGATTTCCTAAACAACAACTCTATCAATTCAGCTGGTACACCGTTGGCATTCATTCTATAAGTTTTACTTTCAATCCAATTTGAATCACTTCATATTATCAAAATTCAATTTTTTATATTCTAATTTTCAATCTCCTAGTTAACTCTTCATTTCAAGCATCATTTTTTCTTTAATATAATTCAAATATGTAACTATAAAAATCCAATATTTTTCTTCATTCTTAAAATTCTAATTAGCAAATTCAATTTCCACAGATTCAAGTATAAGTTACAATCCATAATTGAACAAAAAACCTCAATTTGAATTCGAAAACCACAAATGCAAGACAGAATCTTTTCTTTTCTATTACCTCATAAGCTGCAAGAATTTGAATTCGAAGCGAAACATCGTATCTTGAATGTGATTGTGACGAGGTGAAGTCGCCATTTTTGAAGGTGGAGATTTTGTTTATCTAAGGAGTTTGAGTGACACTGTTGGTGTGGTTATATTTTTTATTGGTTTTTCAAATAAACCAACCCAAAGGGTCTTTTATGATTCGAATTGCGCGCTACTTAATGGATTTGCATTCGGATTTGCAACATGAGATCAAAATTGTATCAGATGGGATTCGGATTTTAGAAAACCCAACTCAAACTGTACTACAATTTGAACCCTGAACTTGTAATTTCATTCGCAATAAGACGCTGGTACTTCATGGCTCAAACTAATGGCATGTTTGGTTACCCCTTTGACCATTGTAATGTAATGGCTATTACAATGGTCAATTGCATTCATTTGTTTGGTGGCATAAAAACGCATTGTAATCATCATTCTTATTACCAATTTGGTTGTAATGGCCATTACATCCTCCCACCCTATGAATGGCCATTACATTGGTCATTGTAATGGTCAACAAAGCAAAATAACTTCATTTGCCCTCGTCATCTTTGTTGTTGTGTTGAAGTTTTTATGTTTTGTAGTGAGGGCATATTTGTAAAGTCACATTCCCACTTCCATTACATTCATAATTAAACCAAACACCTCTTCTACATTTTCATTACCACTCCCATTACTGTTTCCATTACAACGTGGAACCAAACATGCCCTAAATTGCACGAAGGAATTTGCACAATGACAAGGAACACAAAAGATAACAAGTGGATAATTCTTATTCTTAATCTTAACATACCTAGCAACATGAGCAAGAGGGAAAAAATATCCTACTCTAGCTCAAATCTTATTAGTTTTATTTTTATGATTAGGGAAAGAACCCAACATCAGATTCAGAACCTGGCCCATAACCACCATTGTGGCCAGAGCCTCCACCTTTACCTCCTGAGCCTCCGCGGCCTTGCCCACCACCATTATTACCATAGCCATAGCCCGAAGAAGAGCCAGATCTAGCTCGCGTGCCACCGCTCCTACCACTGGGTACAAATCCACCACCTGACCCGAATCCACCTCCACCACCGCCTGATCCAGATCCACATTTTCCTCCTCCTGATCCGGATCCAACACCGGCACCTCCTCCTGATCCAGATCCAAGATTAGGTCCACTACCTGACCCAGATCCACCTCCTCCAGCGACTGATCCGGATCCACCACCAGAAGCAAAACCAGCACTTCCACCTGACCCATGTCCAGATCCAGACCCGCCACCACCATTGCCCATTCCTCCCCCACCCCCTTGTCCTCCTCCTACACCACCGCCACTCAAACCTGAACCATACCCGGACCCATACCCATTATAGCCCACAAACTTTGGTTTAGACTCCCTAGCAGATTCAACCACAAGGCGACCTAAAACCCCATAAACCAAGCAAATGAAACACAATGACACCACTTGAAAACCTCCCATGGCTAACCTTTCACTCACTACACAACTCAAAATACTTGTTTACATTTCAATCTCGCAAAACAATTTATATACATATATGGTCATGCATGTTGTTGAACAGAGAGTTGATTGTGTGAATGATCCATGCAAGGAGTGTGCATGATGGTTTCTGGTTATGATGACAATATGTGTGATGGGTCATGGGTGCAATGGATGGGTTGGGCCGTAATGAATTAGCCCAAGAATTAATGGAGACCCATAAATTTAATTAGTTTGACAAATTTGTTTGTGCCTGTTCCGAATGTAAAAAGTTAAAAGTTTAGCAGCACCCCCAACAAAAATAGAAGTGTAGATGATGCGTCGAAATCCGTCCGTAATGATCTTGAGCCTGCAAAAATGAATAGCCTGCAGTGAGCCAGGGATCACTGTTGTGGTGGCCGAAGACACTCCGATGCTTAAATCAAGTAACGGTGTAAGGAATAATGAAGACTAGACGTAATTAGTAATGTGAATGCGTACCTTTCTTCTTCCCTTTTCTCACCTTAAGTAGCGAGTGTTCCCTCCACAATTGTCCCTGCTATCGAGAGCATGATGAAGGGAGGAAATTTCGCCCAAAATCTTACCTATACATGACTGAGTCTCTTAGCACTTGATTTGTGCGAGTGGATCTCGGAACTATGACAGCTCGATATTTATGATCGAACCTTATTGTCCTGAGCCCAGCCCCACTTGGGCTGGTGTGATTCTTGTACATCTGACTTACAGGTTAATCAACAGTTTAAGAGTGTTCGCTTGGGATCACATTGAAACTTTTCTCGTATTAGGACTGGCCCATGCCACATATACTACTGTGATCAGGTGAGTGTCAGATGTCTCATTAGTGGAAAATTCTAAATGGCCTGGGAAATCCAGCGAGGTTGACTGCCTAGGAGGGGCGAAGTTACACTTTTGCGCTCCCCCTCTTTAACAACTTTTAGAAAAAGTGTTAAAAAGGAGGGGGCAAAAGTGTAATTTCACCCCTCCTAGGCAGCAGCCTCGCTGGTTTCCCAGGCCAGCTAGAATTGCTCCTCATTAGTTGATATGAAAGTAGTCCTCTAGTCGTGCATACCACGACTCCACGAGTACATTTTGATTTCCAACCCAACATTTAAAATTACACAAATATGTGCGTTCAAATGGGTCCATGGAACACAGAATATGAACTTCTTTTTCCATGCAAAATTTCCATCAAACTCGAATCTTTGATTTGGACTCTGACCAGTCCAGCCGCGATAAGGCCATTGTCATGGTTTACTGATAAAAGGAAAGAGTTTACAAAGGCCCACAACCTGCGTATAGTATTATTGAAAGATAGGTTTGTATGAAAAAAAGATAGGTTTGTATGTGTTTTCATCATCTAGCATTGCTTTTGGACCTTTTTTTCTCTTTCACAAAAGCCACTTTCAATCTTTTTTATTTGGCTGTTTTACTTCAAAAAAATGCAAGTATCGACATCTCATTTCCGCAATTTCTTTTCAAACATATACCAAAACTATTGATTTCCATGAACGATCATGTATGTCATTTTCCTAAGGTGTGATACATATAGGCTAAAAAATCCAAAGATTTTATCGCATATCCTGTGGCCCATATTGTGATAGGCAAGGATTGTGATTTTGTTTTTTGAGTTAATTTCGGGCTCTTGGTTTTAAGAAATATTTCGTTTTGTGTAGAAAAACGTAAAAATTTTGATCGTGATTTCAAATTTAACACTATAAATTACGCATTTTAATATCTTAAATGCTACATTAAAAGTCTCACAAGATTCGTAGTGTTATACAAACTGAATATTACATAAGAATCAATCACATATCAAACTTTTGATACTAAAATAATATTATAACATTTTAAAATATATAGAAATTAAAAAAAAATTCTCAGAAAAATTTCGACATTTTTCGAATTTCGAAAGAAATTTTGGTAACTTCAAAATAAGAAATATTCGGTAAAATTTCGACATAATTCGATAAATCACATTCCTCGGTGATAGGAAATGACAGATCAAAGTTTATCAAGTTTTATTTTGTGAGTGACAAAAAAAAAATGACACTTTTTGGCCTCGAAATAGTTTGTACTGGTTAGCATTAGGTAATAATATTGTTTAGGGGCATTTTGGAAAAAAAATTCCGGAATTTATATTTTGTATTTAATTTGATTGTTGAAAATATGTATGGAATATGTTTGTCATAGGAGACTCCTTTGGCACCCGAAAGAAATCACTTATACAACTTTAACGGCCTGTTTGGTTGCATGAAGAATATATATGAAAATTAAAACGTTTTTGTAAATTTGATTCTGAGGCCTTCTTCCTGGATTTGGATTCTCATGAGCAGTGTGAAAACAATCTTGCGAAAAATCTATTTTCTGTCAGTAAATAGATAACCAAACAACGAAAATCTACATAACAAGAAAAATGGAATCCAAGAAAAATGGCTAATCAAACATAATCTAAGGAAAAAAAAATCATTTGTACAACTTTACATAGTAGATTTGATTTTTCCATCTTTGGGATTATATCTCTTAAACCAAACAATTATTATGATAAATATAAATAAAATTCGATCACAAGCTAGAGTTTTAGATTTTCATCTTTGATTTAAATTTTCTACACCTACCTAGAATTGTCAAAAATATGAAAACTTTTGTGAAAATTATCTACTTTCCGACCATATATAACAATATTATACATTTATGTACCATTTTCAATTGAACCACGGCGGTTTCCCCATTATAATCGATCGGAAAGGAGATTCTCATATGGATCATGCCAATGATAGGGAAATTGTCGAAACTAATTACTTTACTAGGTCTATAATTAAGGAAAATATTGTCTTTCTCAGTAGTGATTATCTTTTTCTCGTTGAATACGATATGGCATGATGACCAAATCGATCTCCTAAGGAATCATATTCTTTCCTTACTTAGACAATAATAAGTGAAGCTAATCCATCAACCATTCATTTTAGGATTTTAGTTTTCTTCGAAAATCGGGGCGTGACAATACTACTGTGAGTTAAAAAAAAAATTGTATCAGCAGTTCTACGATAATTTTTAAAAGTGTCAGTTGGAGATGCTCTTAGTGATTGCTGACTTAGACAAACCCAATGAAAACTTTAATTCAAAACTCAAAAGTGTTGATCAACAAATCACAATCAATAGACGTAATACGCAAGAAATGTTTTTACACACCCCAATTCTAGAGAGTTAGGGCTATCATTCATTTTTAACCAGGGTTGGGGCTCTTTACACTTCTACCCCTTCTGTAATTGATGTTTGTGATTGTGTTTTAAAGAGAATGAATAAAAATGTAAAAGAGCCTAACCCTGACAAAAAAAATGGTTGATTGCCCTGGCTGCTTAGACTTACTCTTTTACACAAGTTGTCGTCTCTCCCCCTGTCAAGTCTTCTTATAGTTTTCATCATCATCACCGACTCTGTCCAAGATCACCAACCTAAATAGTAAACAAAGAGACAAAACAAAAGTGGTCTCTAAAAAAGATGAAGAAATGCACAAATCAATCTTCCAATGCAAGAGATGATGCTTATAGCTACTTAAAAGTCTCACTGCAAATGACAAGCTAAGTAATGCAAATAAAAACCCCTTAAAGAGTGGTTGATAGTGAACACTGATCACATTAGGGGTGTGTTTGGTTGCATGGAATTCTATGTCATGGAAATTCATGAAAGGACCCCTATATTTTAGGCTAATTTGAGGTATAACTCCACATGCACTATTTGATTTTGTTATCAATTGTGAGAATGAAAGTCACATGCCTTGGGGGATCAAGGAATGAGATTCTCATGTTCATGGGACTTTCATTCCCACCATTGATCATAAAATCAAATAGTGGTCAAATGGTGGATGTGAAGTGATATATCAATTTAGCCTAAAATGTAGGGGTTCCCTCATGAATTCTCATGGCATAGGATTTCATGCAACCTTACCAAACACACTCTAGGTGTTAGCGATGATATGAAATTACATGGTAATCATCCGTCACCAAAATAAACAATTAATTGTGCCTATATTTTTTAATTAATTAGTATATTTTATTATTATTGACTCGCCAAACAAGACTGCAAAGTTTTTTTTTTTTTTTTTTTTATAAATTAATAGACTATTACATTCCCATTTGTCTTTGAGTTGTCAATAATGTGAAATTGGGCTATGTAACAAAAGAAACATCCAATTTGGTAGGTATTTCTTAATTAGTTTTTTAGTATATTTGATTAAAAATGACTCACAAAACATAAAGAACTTATCTATGATGCAATTAAAATAATATTTACATGAACAAATAATTGAAATATCCAAATCTTCGGCAAGTGCCCTCTATTTTCGAGGAGGAGGCTATAGTTTTCAATATTTTGGGTCGAATTTGCAGTTGCTTCTTGATTTGGGAGCGGTTCTATCTCTGTAGAAGTGACAATAGGGTGAACGATAGGTGTTTCAACCTCAGCTGTGTCAGTGTTATTATGATATAATTAGGTTATTTAATAATATTAACAGTAGTAGTATTTTAACAATATTAGACATTCTATTATATTTTAAAAGGGACTCCAATTAGGGTTCTAAAATTATTTTGGTGTTGGCACTTATTTTGATTAGGATCAGTTGACTCAGCTTATTACTATCTTGGAGCGTCGGAATGATACATGTCTAAAATTTAATGAGCCTTCTTATGATGGGCTTACCGTTGGTGATGCTTTTATGGATTGGTCCGTCGAAATTGACCGTATACTTGACTTTAAGAACATTCGAGGTCTGAACGCGATATAGTTAGTGCTACAAAATTGAAAAGCACTGTAAAACTTTGATGACATGAGGAATGTGCACGCCGAACAACAATGAGGTTGCCTCCTATTAACACCTGACCTGTTATGCGTGAATTTATGTGATATGTTTTTGTGCCTATGGAATATGATCGCGAACTGCTTGGATGGTTGACGGGAGTTTCTCAACATTGGCGCACGGTTACTGATTATGCTAGAGTTTCGTACTTTGTGCATGTTTGCTAAACCTGATGAACCAGAACGATAAACAACATCCGCTTTTATCATGGTTTGGATGCACGAATCCAGTCTGTCTTAACATTGAAGGATTTTAATACTCTTGTGGAGGATGAGAACATGGAAAAACGGCATAAACAAAGTTAGGGTTGCAGGATCGTTCTAAGAAGCATTCATTTGTGCCCCTTTTCATACACTTTCACTATTTACTCTCCGCAACCCACTCTTGAGGGCCCTTTTAAATGCTTTGGGTGTGGTCAGGCTGTTCATATCCGAAGTAATCTATGTTGTTGACGGATGAGAATGATACATATGAATTTGTTAACCAGATTCCTCTAGTTGAGGGTGAAGGTGAACTCATTTTTTTAGTGGTGGAAGACACCATCCTTTAAGCTTGAGGACAAACTTCGTCAACCCGAGGAAGTTGATGTAATTAGGACATTTATTAATATTAATAATACTAGTACTTTAGCAATGTTTGATATTCTATTATTTTTGTAATAGGGATTTCAATTAGAGTTCTTATATTGGTTTCCTATTAGGTTTAGTGTTTGATTTAGAAGATATGTTAATTATAAATAAGGGCATAAGTTGCCCATTGTTATTCGATTGATTGAATAAAATTTTATTTGCTTATTAATTTATTATCGACGATTTGATCACAATTTGGTTTAAAATATTATACCCTATTCAAATTGATATATACAATGTGTTTTTTTTTTAATAATTGTACAGATAAATGCTCAGTGCTAGATTAAGTTCATGAAGAATACAGTTAGAATTATATATATATTTTTATTTTAGTGTTTACTGTAGATTTTAGTATAAATTTGTCATCCGGAGCAAGGATTGTGTTTTCGTTTTTTGAAATAATTTCAGTTTCTTGATTTTAAGAAATATTTCGTTGTATATAAAAAAAGGTAAAAAAATTTGAGTGTATGCCAAATATGTATAAATATATGAACAAGTAAGATATAAGTAAATTACCTAATAAATATATTAAATACATAAAATGATGCCTAAATACTTAAGTATCCCTATAAATGTAATTTGCTTTATAATTTTCTGGGTTTTACAAGAAAATATCAAAAAAAAAATCTACGAAAATGATGAAATATTTAATCGGAAAAATGTGATTTGCTTCACAATTTTTTGGATTTTACACGAAAATGTCGAAATTTACAAAGAAACACAAGAAATATTTTGAAATAACGTAAATTTCATTTTAGACACTTTAAATTTGAGACATCAAAAAGAGAATATATTCACAAAATTTTTGCGAAATTACAATGCTTGGTTTACAATATGAAATTTTCTAGTTTCACCCCTGATAACTCCTATTAACTATCAATAGTCCCTTACCGTTTTGTCCCTCCTTGATTGAAATCCTAGATCCGCCCAAGTGACGAGCTAAATAATGCAAATAAACAACCTTTAAGAGTGGTTGATAGTGAACACTGATCACACCTGGTGTGAGTGATGATATAAAATTACATGATAATCATCTATCACCAAAATAAATAATTAATTGTGCCTATATATATATATTAATTAATTAGTATATTTTATTATCATTCACTCAACAAACAAGGCCCCAAAGTCTTTTTTTATTAGTAGACTATTCCATGCTACTTGCTTATGAGTTGTCACAAAAATTCTAAATGGCGAGTAAACCAGTTAGGCAGAGGGGTGTGACCGTTTATTTCTCTTGAGATGCGTGCTTGTATTTTTGAGATGTATAAAAATGCGAATATCAAGAGGAAGGGATGAGTGGTCACACCCCCCCCCCTCCCTCGCTGTTTTCCTCGCTGGTTTCGTCGACAATTAGACAGGCTCGAGTTGTCAATAACGTGATAAACATTCAATTGGACAGGTGTATCTTAATTATCTTTTTTTAGTATATATGATTAAAAATGACTCCCAAACGTGACGGATAAGTTGTTCTTGATTACCGAGCCAATTAGAATTTCCGTTACACAATGCTAGTTTATTCCCCAGAAAATCTAGAGAGCCAGGCCATTAATTGTTGTTGTTGTCTTACCGACCCTTTCTCTTTGTCGACCAACCATTAATTGAGAGACCAATTCAATACCAATAATAGAGATAATAGGAGTTATCACTTCACTTTCTTCTTTTGTGGGATCGAATTCCAACTCCAGTTTCAATTCCCTTGCTGTAACCACTCTTCTTGTCTTCTTTGTTTCTACAAAAGGAGGAGATGGCAGGAGCAGATGAAGTAGTATGTCCATTCTTTGGAGTTGTGTTTGAAAGGCTCAACTCTTTAATCTACAACGTCCAGATCAAGAACCTTGGTCCATTGGTGAAAGAGCTGAAGAAACTTTTCAAAACTTTCCTCAAGATCAAAGAAGTCCTTGATGATGCGGAGGAGAAGCAATTCAATGAAAAGGCGGTTAGAGTTCGGTTTTGGCTACAAGAGCTGAACGAAGCAACATATGAGGCTGATGATGTTTTTGATGAGTTTGAATATGAAGCTCTGCAACAACTAGACTCTGAGGGAGCCACCAGCAGCAGCAATAATGGGAAAATTCAAATTCAAAAGCTCATTGAGATTTTTCATGAGTTAGCCGAAGAATGTTCAGGGCTTGAGTTGCAAAAGGTAAAAGAAAAGAGCGTGCTAGTCTCTCCTGATCGTATAACTGATCCTCTCTTAACTGAACCTAAAGTTTACGGGAGACATAAGGCAAGAGAGGAGTTGGTGAAGCAATTACTGGGACCAGCTTACGTTACCTTGCACGAACTTCGTACCCTAAGAAGTAAGCACCCAAGCGGGCTAGTGCTTGATAGCGCTAACAGCAGCAGCAGCAGCAGCGGCAGGAAAGACAATTTCTCTGTTTTTCCCATTCAGGGTATGGGGGGACTTGGCAAAACAACTTTGGCAAAGATGGTGTACAATGATGAGCGCATACAAAAGCATTTCGATTTCAGTTCTTGGATTTGTATCTCCACTGATTTTGATACCAAACGTGTTATGGAAGAAATTGTAGCCTCTCTTCCAAGACAGACCACTGCTACTGAGAAGCTAGAACTGCAAAAGCACTTGCATGAAGAGTTGCGGGACAAAAGGTTTTTAATTGTGCTAGACGATGTTTGGGATGTAACCCAGGATGAATGGAATGATATGAAGGCATTTTTAGAGCTGGAGCACAAGGCAGTTCAATTGTTGTGACTACTCGCCTCTCAACGGCAGCATGCATCACTGGCACGGTTCTTCCCAACTGCATAAGCAAATTATCAGACAAAGAATGTTTGGAATTATTCAAGCAATATGCTTTTGGCCTAGGAAATGAAGAGAGGCCAGCATTGATGAAGATCGGCGAGGAGATCGTGAAGAAGTGTCAAGGTTTACCATTAGCGGTCAAGGCTCTAGGAGGCTTGCTGCGTTTCAAAAGTGATGAAAATGAGTGGCTATCTGTCAAAGACAATGCAATTTGGGGCTTTGAGAACGATATTTTGCCAGCTTTAAGATTGAGTTATTACAATTTGCCATCGACGTTGAAACAATGCTTTGTTTTTTGCTCAATCTTTCCCAAAGATCACAAAATTGAAAAAGAACAATTGATTCAACTATGGCTAGCAAACGGTTTGGTGCACTCCCGAGCAAAAATGGAGTTGGAGGGTGGTGGGAATGCGATTTTCAACGAGTTGTTACGGAGGTCTTTCTTTCAAGACATAGAAAATGACGAAGATGGTGACATAATAAGTTGTAAGATGCATGATCTTGTGCATGATCTTGCATGTTATATTGGAAATGATGAGTATTTTGGTGATGATGTTGAAAGTGTAAAAAATATTACTGAAAGAACTCGTTACATGTCCTTGTTTAAAACCAATGCACCAACATCTTCTATTCTTGAGTTGATGCGAAGATCCTCGCCACGATTACGCTCTCTCATTCGGTCCAAAAGAAGTCGCATTATCCTGAATTCTGAAATTGTCTTCTCAAATTGTATGCTCTTACGGGCATTGGATTTGCATTCTTGTGCGATTGAAGTGGTACCTGATTGCATTGGTGATATGATACATCTCAGGTATCTCGACCTATCTTATAATCGTATTTTATCATTACCAGAATCCATTTGTTCGCTTACAAATATGCAAATGTTGAATCTTAGGCGCAATCCACTCTCATCATTGCCAAAAAAAATTGGAAACATAAGTGGCCTCATACACCTAGATATTAGAGAATGTGATCAGTTAAGTAGCATGCCAATAGGAATTGGGCAATTAACTTGTCTTCAGACATTAAATTACTTCATCGTGGACAAGGAGAGTGGAAGTGGTTTGGATGGGTTGCAAGGGTTGAATAACCTTAGAGGAGAATTAAGAATAAAAGGGGTTGATGGCGTGGAAACTGCAATGGAAGGTAAAGAGGCAAATTTGATGAGCAAGAAAAATCTAAATTCATTGGAGCTATGTTTGGCCATTGGGTCGGACTTACGACAACAGAATGTAATAGAGGGTTTCCAACCTCACTCAAATCTAAAAAGATTGGTCATTGAAGGTTATGGAGGAGTCTTGTCTCCAAGTTGGTTGACAGCTTCGCTAGTCCCAAATTTGGTGGAATTCCGTCTCTCACGTTGTGCTTTTGAGCATCTTGGACCTCTTCGGAAACTTAATCGCCTTAAAGTTTTGGATTTGTTTAGATTGCCATTACTGAAATTCATTGAAGAGGAGGCGGCGGTGAATGATGCAAGTGCAGGAGGATTCCTGTCGCTGGAAGTAATAAGACTGGAGGGGATGCCTGATTTGGAGGGATGGTCGTCTCAGTCACAGTCACAGTCTCAATCTCAAGCAGCAGCAGCAGCAGCAGCAATCGAAAGCAAAAGCGCGAAGAAACTTGAAAGATGCCCGAAACTAAAAAGAGGAGAAGGAGGACTCCCATTGTCATTATCTCGAGCACCAATAACACAAGAAGGAGCAGCAGCATTCCCTTGCCTCAAAAGCGTGAGACTCGCAGATTGCCCAAAACTGAAAGGAGAAATACCATTGGCATTGTCCCCTGTCCAAGGTGTTGACATTGATGGCACTAGATGCAATGGAATGGTTCTGGCTTCACTGCGAGACCTCCCTTCCCTTCCTTCTCTTCAAATTGCTGGGTTTGGCGAGATGGAGTATTTTCCACCAGGGACGCTAACTAACCTTAATGCTTTACACAAGTTGAAGATCTGCGATTGCCGCAACCTGAAAACTCTCCCTCGTGAACTGAATAGTCTCGGTACACTGACAGAGTTGGAGATTTGGAGATGCCCCAAATTGGTTTCATTGGCAGAGGAGAGAGAGGGGGGACTCAAAAACCTCTCCTCTCTCAAAACCCTTGACATTTTTTATTGTCCAGCTTTGAAGCGCTTGCCTCAGCTTCACAAGGCTTCTCTCGTTACTCTGACAATCAGTAATTGTCCTGAGATGGAATTCTCCAAGGAGGATTTTGAGCACCTTGTTCTCCTTGAATCACTTCGATTGTATGGATTGCCCAAGTTGACTTGTTTTCCAGATGGGATAACACACTCTGCTGCAACACTTAGACATCTACGATTCCAGCCTCATCGCACATATGGTGCGGCAGCGGTGGACTTGCCAGATTGGATTGGTACTACTTTAACCTCACTTGAGGTTTTCGAAATTGATGCTCCCAAGAATTGGAACGTGTTGCCACAATGGATGCAACATCTTACTGCTCTTAAAACACTACAGATTCGGAGATGTGATCAAGAACTAGTAGAACGATGGAAGAACAGAGACAGGCAGAGAGAAGACAACAATAGCTTCAACATGATTGCTCACGTTCAACATATTTTCTGTCAAGGGGAATATACTAAACAAAGTTTATTAAGCTCCGATCTGTGATCATGGTAAGAGCCAGAACACCCTAAAATCTCCTTCTTCAGAATCCCATATATTTCATTTCATTGTTACCTTGCTTCAAATACTGCCTTTTCTGACTTAAATTAATATAAATTTTTTTTTCCCAATTCTTTTTATTGCTTTTATTCAAGTAGTGTGAATCCTTTCTTTTCTTCTTGTTGGTTTCTCTCCTATGTTAGATGTGGGTTCCAATGAAGCCTCGTTCTTCAGGTCACCAAACAAAAATAAGTTTGTTTTCTGACTTTCCTTTAAAGAGTTTTCTGATGGTCATCGTAATCATGGTCACCAAATCTTTGTTTATGAATTGATCAGCATGGTTCCTTGCATTTCCTCAAATTTTCGTTATCCTTTGATGTCTGATGAATATAAATTTTATTAGAAATAGTCTCCAGTTAAACATTTGTGGATGATTTTTGGTTATTCACAAGCATTGGAGTTGAATGAAGTTTTTGTGATTCACTTGTTACACATTAACAAACTAATTGGTGGGAGATTTGTGATTACTCCTTTGAGACAAACAATCTGATTGATGATTTTGGTGTTGTAGGACTGTGCGAAGCAAGTAAAGGGCAGAACATCTCATTACTTGCATTCTAGCAACAATGCTTCAGATAGGTTGAGTTACATTGATATCACGAAGATGCTATTAGACTGCTTCATTCCATGTCCTATGCAAAATACAATAAAAGATTCTGAATAAAGAACCCAATTCGAAAACCATTGACGCCTCTATAGTGCAGATCTTGAAGAGTCAGAAAATTTTCTGTCACCAACAGTTGGTGATGGAATGTGTTATGCAGCTAGGCCGGATGTTCAAGGTATGCTTTCTATTATAAACTATTCCTCTTTGTTTGAAAAAAAAAACCTTATTAAGCAGTCAGTTACATTCAGTCCTCAGTATTCAAATTCATTTCTGAATGAGATTTTTCGTTTGCAGCCCAATTTCAAGGCAATCAAGAAGCAGAGCGAGGATTTAATTGCCCGGGACTATCCAAACTTGTTCAAGTGGTTACCAGTGGCGATGATGAAAAAAAAAGACAAGTCTTGTACATTTTAACTTAGATGATGCCAGTTGCAAGGAATTCATCAATCGTCTTTCAACAATTTCACCAAGTGCTCAATGTTTGCTCCTGCAGCATCCTTACCATCTATTAGTATTAGTTGAATGGATCCTCTGACATTGTAGATGCTTGTTCTATCGAGAACAATTTCTCTTTTTGGTCGACCATTTTTGTCAATTGTAATTTACCACAATTGTACATGCTTGTTATATCGACCACAAATACTCACATGTAGTGTTTTGTTTACTTCTGTATTTCATAATTTTCGAATTTAAAGTCTCTTTTCCTCCAATTTCCCTCAATTGAATGTTTAGCTGGATTCCCTTTGGTCACCATTTTGCTATGTATATGACTCAGTGAGAGCCAAGGAATGTGATTTTTCAAAAAATGTCGAAATTTCACTAAATATTTTCCTTTTTCAATTTATCAAAATTTCTTTTGAAATTCGAAATACGAAATATTAATTATTTTCATTAGGTCAGCCTCAATTATACTACATTTTAACTTTAGTTTAGTATTAAAACTTTGTTATATAACTGATTCTTATACAATATATTGTTTGTATAATATAATGAGTCTTGTGGTATTTTTATATAGTATACAAAAATTGAAAATGCTTTAATTATATTGGTAATTTCAAAACTACAATCAAAATTTTTACGTTTTTTCTATACACAACGAAATATTTTGTGAAATCAACTTACTGAACCCATAAAAATGCCGCAAGTTGGGTTTGAACTCATGACCTAATGGTACCATCCGTCAAGCTTTAACCGTTGAACTGTCATGTCATTGGCCGGTTTTCTGCAGATTACCCATTCAACCCACCCAAAACGCATTATAATGCTTATTATTTTATTGGAAGCCGAAGGAGTCATGATCTTTTTTTTTTCATTTCTTTTGTACTAATTATTTAGGAAAATATCTCAAGCCAACCTTCCTCCATAATTTTAACCATTAATTATAATCGAAGCTAATATTATTTTTTTTCAATTTGATGTGAATTAATATCATTCACCATTGCTCTAACCAAAGAACCAACACACTTTTAACGCCTTTACAAATTACAAATAGTGCAAAGAAGTCTCACAAATTTATTGCTACTTTGCTCATGTCGAGTATAAAAGCACCCTACAGTAGGTGTTTTTCCTTCTCTCATCTCACATAAATTAACTCAACTAATACATAATGATTTTTAAATATTAACATCTATTGGCTCTTCTTGATTTCCATTGATTTTTATTAAGCAATTCCAAAATTCAAAAGGGATAGTGTTCTATCGATTTATATTATTTATTTATTATAAGTGAGCAATTATTTCCTAAAAAAACACTTCCAAGTCTTCGACTTTGAAAACTTCCAGAGAACACACAGAGCTCTTAAACCCGTCTTCGACTTCTCTTCTAGGCTTTACAAATCTTCCTCAAAGGAAATTTTCTCTGTAATCACTTCAACCCCTCTCAGATTCGAACAAAATCTCAATTAGACTCTTCTCATAACAGAGGGTATCAAAACCAGGTAAAAATCTCACCTTTTTCGTCCCTCTCTCATATTTTGCTCTCAATTTTAACTATTAGCGTTTGGGTTCTAAGAAATTTTCAATTTTTTTTGGTAAGAAAGAACTTCTCCATACCCAGAAGTCAATACTGCACAAACCAACAATGGGTGTCTACCAAAAAAATAAATTTACAAGTAAAGATGGCCAAAACCCTAAACCCTATAAGTGAGATAGACATCTGTGTGTTAAAGGGCATTGTAGAGAACCCCAAATGGATTGATGGGTTTAACGTTAGAATGAAGAGTTCCTATTGTGTTTATTAACTGTTTTTGGTGTATTACAGAGACTTTGGGCCGTTTAGTTGTTTGTACTTGTTAAATGTTAGATTATTGGGGGTTTGAAGTGTTGAATTGTTATCTTAAACTTGATGGGTGTTTGGTGCTTAGTTCAGTTTTAAGAAATTACTTGCTAATTTTTTTTTTAAAGAAATTCTTCGACTCTGACTCAGGCAAATCTTCTGCAACTGTGACGCCGACTCAAGCAGATCTCCTGACTCCCAGATATGCATCGATTCAGAATCAGCAGGCGTTGCTGATCGAGTAGATCTGTGTTTTGGGCGAATCAATTTGATGAAAACTCGATAGTCTTTGACATGACTATCACGGACAGGCCACCGGGGAGCGAGGGAGTCGTGGTTGGCAAGACGACGGGCACTCCTTCGTTTGCACAGATTGTGGGACGGTTCAGACCTAATGAAGTTGATGAGTCACTCACAGACCATGTGTATTCGATTTTTGATGGTAAGCTCTCTGTTTCTCTATCAAATCTGGATCTTGAAAGAGGTAAGATGTATATGAAATATGCTTTGGTGATGAAGTTTGCTCAAGAAATACCTTACCTAAGTGACATTAGAGATGCAGTGACTAAGTATTGGGACATTCCCGGTGAATTTACAATTGGTGCCTCAGACTATCGTCATGTTCTAATCAAGTTTGAATATGAAGAAGCAATGATCAAAGCTATGGCAAGAGAGAAATGCAATATCAAAGGGTACCCTTACAGGCTTTCAAAATGAGATTTTTCTTTTGATAGCAAGAGAGACTTCCGCAACAAACCGGTATGGATCGAATTCCCTCGATTACCATTGATTCTTTTTCAGCCTAAACTTCTCAAAGTAGTTGTAGAATCGATTGGTAAATTTCTAGTAATGGACAACCTTACAAGGCACCTCTTAAAACCATCTGTAGCTAAGGTTTGTGTTTGGATGAATATTTCGAAACCGCTTCCAGACAAAATATGGATCCAAGCTCCAGATCTCCTGGGCTTCTGGCAACATATTAGGTATCCCTTTCCACCATTGTATTGCAACCAATGTGGCCTTCAAAGCCATATTGATCAAACGTGCTGGGTGAAACACCCTGAGTTGAAGAAGTCAGTACCAACCCAACAACTATCGGAGAAGGAAAAAAGTAAGGAGGGGTCAGGAAACGCTGATCATGAAGGATTCAAAAGAGCAGAAAACAAAAAGCACAAACAATACTATCAACAAAAGACTACAAATCTTTCAGTCATTCCGAACTCGGCTAATGAACACAATGATTGAGCTGGTACTAATGGGGCAAATAACAGTTGAAGTTGAAATCAATTCAGAAAAGTTGAACTCAGCTAAGAAGATGGACTCAAATTGTGGATATGCTCCTAAAGAACTAACACATTTGACGGATGCAAACAAAGTTATGCTCAACAACTTTGCTCATAATGTGAATGACATCAATGTTGCAACGATAGAAGAAAATCAGGCAGTAGTTGTAGAAGACCGGGCAATAGAAAAGAATGACAATGAATTATTGGAAGGACATGGAAGTAAGTACCCAAATGAAATTGTGCCCAACTCAATTGAGGATGATAAAGTAGGAGAAGTCAACAGCTAATATTTCAGGTGCAAAGAAAGACTACAGGTCCCGGGATGTCAATGATGGTGAGAAATTCGGGCACCGCAGTGTGATACAACTCACCGAAGCAGAGCTGAATAAAGCGAAATGTATCCTTACTCTTCATGAAATTGAATATGCGTTAACGATGATAAATGAATACGAAAAGGGAAACGAAATTTCTTTTACAATGCAAGAAGTTATTGCAAGTTGTGGCAAAGATTCAGTGAAGGCAGACTACATTTGGTTAAAAGATGTATGGGAAGAGGATAAGAACCGCACATGCAATGGATTGAGACAGGAAAATTGTCAAGTTCTGGAAGAAGAACATGACCCAGGCATCTCATTCAGTGATGATGACGTGTTTACAGAACCGGCTGCAAAGGCGTTCTCTGACACTCACACCAAAGATTTTAGCCTTTGTCCCCGAAAATCCAATAGAACTAAGGGTGTGTTTGGTTGCATGGAATCCTAAGGTGGGAATTGGAATCCCATTCTATGACATCCCATATCATGGCATCCCTTGCCATGAACTTGACCAACTTTGATGTTTGGTTGTCCATGGGAATTGGATTCCAATTCCTAATGTGAGTGTTTGGTTGCCCAAAACTAATCATGGGAATTTGTTTTTCATTTTTTTTTCATTTTAAATATCCCACAATTCTACTTTTATATATAAACTAGAATATGATTTTGATTTCGCTTCCTGCAAAACATCCTGCCTGTATAATTTTAAACTCGACGTCTGCTTAAATCTTTCAATGAGAAATCAACGTTCAATGGTATTCAAAATTCTAATAAAAAAAATTTAGCAATATATATTTTAACTAAAATTTTCAAAATGAAATCATGTTTACTTCATAAACATAACAAGTCCGAAACCACATACTCCCAAACATCAATTAAACAAAATCCAAACTTTCTAACTCCTTGATTACTAATCAAAACACATAAAAAGGATTAAAGACAAGAAACCAATTACTTTTGCTCCAAACTAATTATCCTCCAACTCTGAAATAACCCAACCCTCCCTTGTTTTTTCGGTCAATCCTAAAAAGAAAGTACCAAGCTCTACGTTCCCATTGAATTTTCTCATGATTTTTAAAATTTGACGTTCGGTAAGTCCAGGAACCGCCCTTACAGCCTTCTCAACTTCTTGCCAAGGGAAGGTTTCCAATCGTATAGGCATAGCACTCGCTTGCTCAAATGCCTTGCATATATTCGATATGGCCTTAGCAAACTCGGGATCATTGTTGTCACACGTTCGCTTGCGTTTGCGAGACGATGTAGTAGAACCCGAGGCAACGTCTTCCCTGTTTCCAGTGTCTGTATGGACACTTTCAATTGCTTCAACCATGGGTACATTGTCATCATCACGACTTGCTATACAGCGATCGCCAGTTGCTTGATCATTTCCTATGATGATTGCAAGGTCGCCATAGTATGGAAAGATTTTGCCACGAACTTTTTTTGCTTCCTTGTGTGCCTAAACAATGTTAAGAAATATAATTGAAAAAACAATCTAATTTAACAAAAAGATTAGAACAATCAACAAAATAACTCGCATTATCAATAAAAATTAGAAAACTAACATTATCAATAAATTCTAACTAGCATTCTCAATGACATTGAAAAATAACTCGCATGAGGTCCTACCGAACCATATTGAACCATGCTTAAGAAAGCTTACCGCAACATAGTCTTCCCACACTTCGATGTCTGCAGTGATGAGTCCGCTACTATAGTCGAATCCAAACCCACTTTGCTTGTGAACTTCTCGGACTGCCAAATATTGCTTCTTGAAGGTCTTCAGCCTCGACCGGACATGATCGTGGGTAATTACCATATTGTGAGATTTCTTAATTTCTTCCACCACGCGCTCTAGTGCGCTTGACTTCCACCCATTATCCGCTTTAACACACAATTAATAATTATCATTCTTTAACACACAAAAAAAAAACGTAAAAAGTAAACATATGTAAGGTAATGCTTTGGTAGGTACACAAATTTGGATGTATGGTATGGCATCCACAAAATATTATCGTCTAGTGTACATAAATTACTACTAGGTATATATAAAGTTTTTATTACGTGACCAAAGTTTCCACTCACTTATTTACTAACATGATGTATAAAACTTACTATTCACTTACAAAAATTCTAATTGTCGAGGAAAATGGTGAGGAAAACAGCGAGAGACCCCACAGGGGGAGAGAGAGCCGTCCATCTCATAGGGATGCGCATTTGAATCCTCGAGATGCATGTGTTGAAAATTTAAGCACGCATCCTGAGTGAGATGAACGGCTCTCTCCCCCCCCACCTGTGGGGTCCCTCGCTGTTTTCCTCGACACTTAGACGGATTCATTCACTTAAGTTACCAACCAAATTCACAAAAGTAACAACCCGAAAACTGAACGTACCTCGATGCACGGTGAATGCATGAATTGAAGAATTTTCAATATATATTTAAAGAAAAAATATGAAAGAAATTACTAATTATATGTAAAGCAAACGAAAAAGGAGAGGGAGGCCCTCAAGCAAAACATAAAACAAACAAAAAGTTTCACCCATAGATCCCATGATAGCTTTATATAAGTAGTGGAGAGATGTGGTTCTGAAGTAAAGATTTTTATTTGAAGTCATCAAACACCAAGAACCAGTAAGAGAAGAGTAGCTTAAAAAACTCATATATATGGATGGAAAAAGTCCTTATTTGGTTATCATTCTGATACAAACCATTTATGCTGGCATGTTCATGCTCTCTAAAGCTGCATTCAATCAAGGTATGAACAGCAAGGTGTTTGTGTTTTACAGACAAGCAGCAGCAACCATATTTTTAGTCCCCGTCGCCATAATATTTGAACGGTAAGTACACTTGTTTTATTTTTTTAACTACTTTTCATATGTTTACATGGTGTTCAACAAGTGTTTTGATGATTCTGAAGTGATATTTGATCTTACAGGAAGAAAGCTCCGCCGCTGTCATTGGTGGCCTTTTGCAAGATTTTTATGCTTTCTTTGTTTGGGTAAGTCTTATTAGCTGATTGTTGTTTGGTTATGGTTCAGATGATGATTTTGGATTTCGATATCAATATGGAGTGATAGAAAGATTATTGAATTTTTGGGTTTTCAGGATCACTGTATGCTTGAATCTGTATGGGATTGCACTTGTGTATACATCTGCAACTTTGGCTGCTGCATCATCAAACACTCTTCCTGTCATCACCTTCTTCTTGGCTGTTTTACTCAGGTAATAGTTTTCCTTTCAAATAATTTTGCAAGTTTTTTTTTTAAAGAGAGTTTGCAAAACTATTAGAGAGAGAGAAAAAAAAAGAGAGAGAGATAGAGAGACTTGGTTACTGAAATTTGTCAAAAGGATGCTTAAAGCATGTTTGAAAGTGCGCACATTTGAGAACATTTTTTTTTATGCTCTTGAATTTAATGATATGGTTTAGGGATCCTCAAAATTTCAATTTTTTTTCAAAAAAAAAAAATGTTTGCAAGATATTCTTTTTTCTTTTTTTTTTTAATCGTCAAAGTTTTTCATCTGGATAGCTCAATTAATTTAGAAAATTACATATTTTTTTAGGTCAGCTTTTGAAAGATAGTTTATACATCTAGATGAGATAATATCTATCAAAGTACAAATAATTTGCACTCTATTAGGGTTTGGTTATTAGGTAGATAGTAGCCATAACAAGGATTAGAGGATACCAGACTCTATTTCTCTTTGAACTCTAGTTTTAACAAGAGTTGAAGCAAAAATATAAGCCAGAATTGTTGAAAATTTCTCAAATAAATTATAACATAGAGATTTGATTAAAATCTGAGGCAGAATTCCAAACTTGCATTATATAACCTCTAACTTAGTTGATCATTGGCTCTGTTCTAAAAATCGACATAGTTGGCTGCCTAGGCGCTAGTTGGTTCAGCGGCTTTTTTTTAAATTTCCAGTTCAAAAATTTTTTTAAACTAAAGATTATTTTTGTGTTACTCATTCATTTATATGCTATTATGCTTAATTTTTCATGTTTATATATTTATGTTGGCATTAAATTGGAAGTAATTTATATATTATTATGCTTAACTTTTATAAATTATAATATAAAATAACCGCCTAGGCTCTCGACTAGGCCTTTGGACACTAGCCTCCTGCTTGCCACTGCCTAGCAATTTCTAGAGCCTTGATCATTGGTAGTTATGTTGATATAACCTCTAACTGTTGCCGCGCAATCATTCATGATTTTGAACCTTAGTTACAATTAAAATATAGTGTGGTGCTGACAATGCTTTCGTTCTTTAGAGTTTAGACACTTCGAGAACTTCCACACAAACCTTTTCTAAGTAAATTAGAAATTAGATTGCATTATTGGGTGATGAGTAGTAAACATCAATAAAATCTACTTGAACCCTACCATGGGTGTAAATAGTGGGGGTGTCACATGCTATAATGGCACCCTTTTAAGGTTTTTCAGGTACATTTTTATTTATTTATTGCAGGATGGAAAATGTAAAGCTGAGGACCCCTGCTGGGTTTGCTAAAACGGTGGGTGTTGTTCTAGTTTTGGCTGGTGCTGCTACTCTTGAACTCTATAAGGGCCCCCATTGGAGGCCCACTCATCACCCATTTGGACATCACATTGAACAAGGCCCAGTCCATTCTGGTTCAAGCTCTACTTGGATAAAGGGTTGCTTCCTTATGCTCACTTCAAATATGTTATGGGGTTTATGGCTTGTTTTGCAGGTAGTGTATTTATAAGTTGAACCTTTCTACGCAGTCAAGGGAGAGAACACTAATTAGTGCTTGGGATGGATATTCAACATGTGAGTGTCAACTCTACCCATTTTTTCATGCCCAGGCACTAACAAGGCACAAGGACAAGGCTGATTAGATTTTTTTGTATAAGTTATAACTAAAGGTCATTTGAATATATATTCAACAAAAAAAGAAAAAAAATATTTATTTTGTATTTGATACAAAACAGGGGAAAATTTTGGAAAGCTATCCTTCCAAGCTTCTGTTCACAACACTTTTTTTTTTTTTTTTTTTTACGGTCAAACATGAAGATGTTTATTAATGAAAGAAAGAGAAATAAATTACAACGAGAAACATTCCTATATCAAGGAATGCCAAGACACTATAAAAGTGTCAAAACCCAAATCCTTAAATAAATTACATGCCGAACCCATCCTCCACAGCAATTCTCTAATCTCGATAAAGATAGAGTGCTCCAATCTGTGTAGTCCTTCAAAAACCCTTTTATTTCTTTCTTTCCACACACACCACATGAGAACGTGAGGGACCCTACGCCATAACCACTCCCCCCGACGGGAAGGATTAGCTTGAGACCACCAACTTAGCCAATCTAAAATGGAGCCTTCAAACATCAAACTCAAACCGAATTCCACCAAAAAACTGCTCCAAATGGATTTGGAGAAACTGCAATGAAGCATCAAATGGTCCAGTGTTTCTTCAAATTCATTGCAAAGCACACAAAGACTCCCAGTGAGGATTCCCATTTTCCTTAACCTATCTTTAGTCAATATCTTCTCGTGCAAAACTGACCAACTAAAGAAATTAATCCGAGGAAAAAGGTTTTTCACCCATACCAGATTTTTGTGGGAGATAATGAAGGGGTTAGAGTGGGTCTCATAATGAGATGCAGCCAACATATCCGAAAATTCTTTAACCGAGAAGCCCACACCTTTACCCTTCCACACCAAACTATCTGGTCCCTCTGAGAGTATTTGTCTACCCAACAAATGCATAAGATTAGCGAACTCATCTAGTTTCTCAGTATTAAGGTGTCTGCGAAAGGAAAGGTCCCAAGAGTTGTCGTTAGACCAAAAACTGCTCACACTCCCAAATTGATTGTTGTTAAAGATAAACAACCTTGGAAACAGATCCTTCAAAGGTTGGTTACTACACCAAACATCATGCCAGAAAGAGATGAGATCACCATTTCCACATTGGAGAGAGGTGTGAGGGTAGAAGCCACTTGCGCACCGGGAGATAGACTTCCACAAAGAGCAGCCGAAGGAAGTGTACTTAGTTTTCTTTTCCCAAACCCATCTATTGCGCCCATATTTGTCCATGATGAGAGATCTCCATAAGTTATCATTCTCATCTGCAAATCGCCAAAGCCACTTAGAAAGTAATGCAAAATTGAAAGTGAGCACCTAACGAATGCCTAAACCACCTCGGGATTTAGGGCAACAAATTTTCTCCCAGCCCACTAAATGCATCTTTCTAGAGTTATGAGAAGAACCCCAAAGAAAATCGCGCATGATCCGTTCCATCTTGGCAGCTATGGAACAGGGAACCTTGATAAGAGACAGAATGAAGACCGGGATAGATGCTAATGTGGATTTGACAAGAGCTAGTCTGCCTGCTTTGGAGAGAAATTTGCGTTTCCAAGACGCTAGTTTCGATTCCATCCTTTCGATTGTCTCATCCCACACAGCTTTACTTTTGAAACTAGCCCCCAATGGCATGCCCAGGTACTTAACTGGAAGGTGACCTGCTGAACAACCCAATAAACCTGCCAACTGGTGCAAATGAGGGACATCTCCAATGGGCAACACCCTTGATTTGTGGAAGTTGATTTTCAGTCCTGAAATAACTTCGAACCAAAGCATAATTCTCTTAAGAGCAAGAACCTGAGAAGCGGACGCATCGCAAAAGAGGATAGTATCATCCGCATACTGGAGAATAGAGACGGGTGGACTACCCTCCGCGACAGAAAACCCTCTTACTAGGCCAGCATCAACCGCTTTAAGAATCATTTGGGTTAAACTTTCTGCTGCTATAGTAAAAAGAAGAGGAGATAGAGGATCGCCTTGTCGAAGGCCTTTCGAGCTATTGAAAAACCCGTGCAGTTGACCATTAATTTTCAGAGAGAAATTTGCTGTAGATCTGCAAGTGTGAAGCCAATGAATCCATTTGTAGTCAAACCCCATGCGAGCCATTACCAAATCCAAGTATCTCCAAGAAACATTGTCAAAGGCTTTGGAGAAATCTAATTTGATAACAAGCCCTGGAACACCCTGTTTTTTTCTGGAATCAATAATTTCATTGGCAATCAAGGGGCTATCAACCACCTGTCTTCCACTGACTGCTGCACTTTGAAAAGGAGAAATGACTGAATGAAGAACTATTTTCAATTTGTTAGCCAACACCTTGGCAATGATCTTATAGGCCCCATTCAAAATACTGATAGGTCTAAAATCATTTACCGTCCGCATTCCCACACACTTATGAATGAGAGAGATGATAGTGGTGTTCAACCGCCAATCGAGAAAGTTTCTCGAGTTAAAATCTGCAACAACTTTCAGAAAATCATTTTTGATTACATCCCACATATTCAAATAGAACACCATTGAGAAACCATCAAGACCTGGAGAAACTTCAGATTTTAGATCTTCCATTGCCGCTCTAATTTCCATCTCCGAAAAGTTTTCTACCAAGGCAGTAGCTGTAGACTGAGAGATAGACTTGAAGGTAATCCCCGAGAAGAAAGGTCGTCACTCCTCCTTTTCATGGAACAACTTCTTGAAGTGAGAAATCAAGAGTGCTCTAATACTGATTTCATCCACTACCAATTCCTGACCCGTGCTGAGAGCTTCAATGGAGTTAAACAGTCTACGTCTGTTAGCCAGTGTATGAAAGAATTTAGTCCCCTGATCCATATTGCGAACCCAGTTGACTCCTGATCTGATTCTCCAAAACTCATCATCTCTCTTGGTTAATATTGCCCACTCTTGTTGTAGTTGCACTCTACAAGACCTCTCTTCAACAGTCAAATCCCTAATCTCTTCATCCGCATCAATGATAGCAATTAAAGCAGAGATATTTTGAATACATAGATTTGTCTTACCCCAAACTTTAGTCCGCCAGCTTTTGAGATTGCATCTGAGAGCCTTAAGCTTCCACCATAAATAGTATCCAGGGTGGCCAGAGACTACTGAGTTGTTCCACCAAGTTTTCATATCCTCTGCCAGGGTAGGGTGATCAAACCAACCGTTATCAAAGGAAAAAAGGCGAGTACCACCAGCAACAGATGAGTTCGCAAGCAAAATCGCGTGATGGTCTGAACCTGCTGCACCTTTGAGCCATTCGACTTTATCACCAAATTTGTCAATCCAATCCACCGAGGCTAGAAATCGATCAAGTCGACAAAGGATAGGGAGATCTCTATGATTTGACCATGTGAATTTCCCCCCTTTAAGACTGAAATCAGCGAGTTCCACCTCATTAATGAATTGATTGAATTTCTGCATGCTCGTGGACCTCCTCCTGCATCCTTTTTTTCATTCATATGACGGACCACATTGAAGTCACCGGCTAACACCCATGGAGATTGCACCCAACCAGCAATGTCATAAAGTTCTTCCCAAAAGTGGTCTCTAAGTGAAGGATCACATGGACCATAAATGTTAGTCCCTGACCAAATTGAGTTATCCGAGATCATTTGGAATTGAATAGAAAGGGAGAAAACCCCTTTCAACATTTCCCTCATCTGCAAAAGATCATTGTCCCAAATAGCTAAAATGCCGCCCGAGCTGCCAATGGATTCCACCATAGCCCAGTCAAAAGAACTATCACCCCACAATTTTCTGATAAATTCTCTAGAGCATCTCTCCAATTTCGTTTCCTGAATGAAAACAAGATCTGGACGATTCTCTGTAATTAATCTACGACAACCCCTTTTTCGCTCAGGATTTCCGAGCCCCCTACAGTTCCACGAAAGAATTTTAAGGTTCATGTAAAACCTTCAGACCCGAATATGTTGCATTGGTCCAGTGCTGTGCCAGATATTCTACCCTGTGCTGCAGCTTGAACCATATCTAAAGCCCTGTTTTCATTTTGATTGAGGTCCACTCCCACTATGAAGCCAATGTCTTTGAAAGCCGAACGATCTGATGCTGCTTCCTGAGTCGCATGACAGTTAGAGACAGAAGGCTCCGCACTGTCATGGACCCTAGAAACAAAAATTGGAGACTTGCCAGAATCCTGTGGGACCTCAAAACCTGGAGGAGCACCAACGTGGTCTGGGGTAGATGAGAAACTCTCCGCGTGAGGAACACATGGATTTGTAGATGAGCTGGCTCGAACCCGGGGGGGTAAGGTAAAGAAACCGAAACATCCTGGGTCTGGTTGGAAGACTCTCCCATTGTTAGTCCAGCAAGGGCACTACCACCTTTAAGTTCTCCCTGCCCTGCCTGGTTGGTTGAGATTGATTTGTTGGATCGCTTTTTAAGCATAAACCTTGATCTGGTAGGAAAGACTGAAAAGTTGGCCCATTCAGCGGTTCTGTCACGCTGTGCTTTTCTTGCCAGCTTTCGATCCCTGTGGGCCTGCTTAGACATCTTGGATAAAAGAGGATCCAGGTTGAAGACATCTTCTTCCACCGCTTCTAACACCTTCCAATAATTGCCAGCTGACTGTTGATTATTAGAATTAGCCAAGCTTTGTGCCGAAAAAGACTTAGGTCCTTTGTTGGGTGAGGGCCCAACAATACCTTTGCCTTTATTCTGCTCAGATGGGCGAACTGACTCAGACAAAGGGTTTCCAACTTTACCCGCTGAAGCGGCACGAGAGGCCGGGGAATTGGGAAGCATTAAATAGTGCGGGGGAGACTGATCCTTCATTGTCGGCATCCTAGGAGGTGGGTCGAAAGCTGCGCATGGGGACACGTGTGGAGAGTTGGCAAAGACCAAGAAAGTTGTGCGTCCAAACGGAAGAGCAACAGGTGTCCACTGAATCTCTGACTCAGGCAACTCAATCAGTGACCTTGCAAGATTCTTTCTTGCCACGGAATCTGGAGGAAGCTGATTGCCCCATACTTGGGACAAGAAATCAATAGGAGAATCGCGATGAATAGAAGGTGCTGCAATGGGAACCTTACCAGCAATCGGGGTAGGGCTCACACGGGAGGGATTAGTGGCCACTACCTCCACAAAAGATCTGTTGCGCGAAGGTGGGACAACAGTAATACCTGGCAGATTTGAAACCCCATCTCTGCTAACTTGCTGTTTAGGATAAGGCTGAGGCACCTTATTTAGAGTCATCTCATTCAAAGCTTGGGCGAATTGTTTCCAGCCTGTTCCTTCCGCGCCAGCTGGCAACCTGAGAGTTTTGGACCCTGATCCCCAACCCACCAAAATAGAAAGGAAGATTCCTCCTATATTGGCCTCTTTCACCATCATAACCCATCTATTGTTAATTTTCCAGCTGGCTGAGAAGCCATTAGAGCCTGATTCTATGGCTTTCTTGAGTTGAAACTCAATCCATTTTCCCATCTGCAATTCGACAAAAACTTTGATTCTAACCCTCGAGCTTGATTCAAGTAACAACAAACCTCCTCTTGACTTTGAACTCCATTTCTCCCAAGAATTAGTACAAATTAACAAACATACAAATACTATTCCACAAGCATACTAGCATCAGAGCAATAAAAAGATTAGGAAAAACTGTAGGATCTTACTGCGAGATCTTCACTGTGAGATGTTGTCGACTGCGAGATCCCTCCTTCCTGCGAGATCCCTCCTTCCTGCGAGATCATCCTCCCTGCGAGTTCCTCCTCCTCCCTGCGAGATCTGAGTGTCTTCTGCAATTACTCAAGCCCGTAATGTACCTTGCGAGATCTGAGTATCCACTGTGCAAAACCACTGCACAAAACCACTCTCACTGCACAAACCACCCTTCAGCAGGAAAACCACACTTGAAATCTCAATGTCAAAAATCACTTTCAGCAGTAAAGGACCACCTTCACAACACTTCAATGCTTACTAAGCACCATCCAGTCATTCTTGATTGCCATTGCTTTTGAGAGGAATATCGGTACATGGAAATTGCATTTTGAGGTCAGACTCGTTGCAGTGGCCTATTGTGTGAGTAAATATGAATGATGAAATATATATATATATATATTATTTTTTAATAAGTTAATAAAATTAATAAGGTGGTGTTGTGACTTGTGATTACTCAGGGAATTGTTGTAACTGGTGTTGCATTCTACTTACAAGCTTGGTGCATTGAGAAAAGGGGACCTGTTTTCCTAGCCATGTCAACCCCATTGTCTTTGATCATCACAATCTTTTGTTCCATAGCATTCTTAGGCGAAACAATTTATAAGGTACATTTTCTAACTATCAAAAAAATTTATTAGCCTTACTTTGTATAACTTGCCTGCTGAGCGCTGATTAATGCGATTTTGTTGCAGTGTTTTAGGTGGAATATTTTTGGTTTGTGGCCTATACAGTGTGTTCTGGGGGAAAAGCATAGAAAAAAGGGTGGCTAATTTGGAACTTGAAGATGGAAAGAATAAAGAACAAGGAGCTACTAGGGTAGTAGTTACCGATGATGAAAAAGAGTGCTTGGAGATGATTTGAAGACTTTGTTATTTATATTAATTACTTTGGATTAGTTTGATTGCCCAACTGTGTTGGATGTTAGTTGTAGTTATGAGTTTAAGAGCTTAAGTTTTTCGGTTTAGTTATAATTAAAGGAAGAGAAAAGAAACAATTTTGTAACGACTCTAATTAATGCACATTATAAAATTTTAGGCCTTATTAAATTTGGAGTTGAATCATATAATAACTAAATAAATAAATAAGGGGTGACATTATAACCTTGTGCAAACCCTAACCTTGTAGGATTTTGTCTTTGGTTGGTTAAATAAAGGTTTGGAAACTTCTCAACTGCATAGAAAAAAAAAATCTATAGAGTGAAAAAAAAAGAGGAAGAAGAAGAAGAGAATGAGCAAAAGGGATCAAGAAAAATGTGAGTTTCTCGTTTCCCTAGATCAATCTTTCTGTTTTATTTTACTCCTTTTTTGATGCCTTTTTGAAATATGGGTTAAAGTGTATATGCTTACTGTTCATATCAAAAATCTTGTTTGGGTCCAAAATTGTGCAACTTCATAGAAAAGAAATGTATTTTCTTTTTGTGTCAGTAATCACATCTCCTTATCTTTTCCTTGTTGAAAAAAATCCAAAGTTAACGTCATGATTATTTTATTCTTTTTAAAAGTTGTCAATAATTATTTTACTATAAGATAACATTAGCTAAAGAGTTGTCAGATGTGCCAAGAAACAGTTACAAAACTCTAAGGGTTTTTGCATGCTTGCACAGAATAAGTGCTTTTGACAAAAAATTAGAAGCAATTCTAGCTCATGGGTAGTCAG
Organism: Berberis thunbergii; assembly: GCA_003290165.1. Taxonomy (NCBI): domain Eukaryota; kingdom Viridiplantae; phylum Streptophyta; class Magnoliopsida; order Ranunculales; family Berberidaceae; genus Berberis; species Berberis thunbergii. Next base: position 65,747 of record QNQO01002372.1, read on the forward strand.
ATTCCGAGGCTTAATAAAGGAATGTTTCTCGTTGATATAGGAATGTTTCTCGTTGTAATTTATTTCTCTTTCTTTCATTAATAAACATCTTCATGTTTGACCGTAAAAAAAAAAAAAAAAAAAAGATTCCGAGGCTTACAGTATTGGCCGCAGCAGCGGGTATGTGTCAAGGCCCTGCGGGATGAGAAAAATGGAGGTGGGAGTGGATTCATTGGCCGCAACTGGGAACCTGGATTGGAAATCGAAGTCCCTTATGAACAAAGACCGGTACGTAAGTGTCTTCAATTCAAGTAATATGCATATGTTACAATTCAATGTATGTTGAAAAATTTATCTGAACTCTGAATGAATAAAATTGTGATCAGTTCACTGTTACATAAGGGAATAAAAAAAGAAAACGAATTACTATAGAGCACAGAATGTTAGGATTATAGAAATACGTTTTTTTCTTCTTTAGACTCCATTACCATCAAACAATTTATGTATATAATTCTCTGAACAGATGAAACAGATAGTATAATCCAAGTTTAGGAGTGTAAAAGGCACGCATCAGTTATAGTAGTACGAAGCTATTCACACAAACTACTTACCTGAAACCAAGGATTGTGATTTCGTTTTTCAAGGTAATTCTAAAAAAATTAAGAAATATTTCGTTGTTTATAGAAAAAAAGTAAAAATTCTGGTTGTAATTTTGAAGTTATTAATATAATTTAATCTATTTTAAACTCTTAAATATTACATAAAGAGTCTCACAATACTCGTAATGTCATAAAAACTATATATTATGTGTAGAATCACTTCTATAACAAAATGTTAATACTAAACTAAGGTTATAAGTTTATAAATGGTTGAAAATGTAAGAAAATTGAGATTGGCCTAAGGGAAAAAATAAATATTTCGAATTTTGAAAGAAATTTTGATAACTTGAAAAAAAAGAAATATTTCGTGCAAGTCAGAGAGAAGTTATAATATCTATACACTTCCAGTAGAATCACAACTGATCGGTACCACGTACATAATGTTTCCCAATCTATACAAAGGCATCCGAAACAAACCCCCTTCTAAGACCATGGTGCATCATGCTCCAAAACCATAGGATGGCAATCAATGACTTCAGCAATCACCTATTCTATATCCTTTGTTTCCTCCCCTCGGCTTGTGTTTTGTTCAAGCTAACTTCCCTTGTGCACCTTTCATATTCTATATACAATCACCTTTTGTGAACATAACAGTTAAAAAGAATCGTTTAACATCTATGGTTCCAGGTAAAGCCTGTCATCAAGTTGCTGAAACAAACACTAGTTGGCACAGGCTTGTTGCTTGTATCATCTGTTTTGTTATTCATCTTTGCCAAACCAGTGGAGAACTTCTTTGAAAGCACTTTATCCATGAAAGCAAATGTTGAATCTTCCATGAACAATGCAAAGTGCAATATGAGGTACATGATGACAACTAATTTCGGGTTCTGACATTAAGCTAATATTCCAATTCACTAATATCATTATTTTTATGCCATTTCTTGTCAAAATATAGCAAGGAGTTACTATGATTGCCAGTAGACGTGATTCATGATGATGATCTAGCAGCAGCTGCTGCTGATGGAAGGCCAGTCTACTGCAGAGATAGGTTTTATCGTGCATTAGCGGTTGGACAATGCTGCAAATGGGAGGATCTAGCTGACTAATATACACAGTATAGATATGGCATGTTGTCAATTAGAATATAGATGGGGTTTGCACTCAACTTAATTTCCTATATCACAATGTCATTATTCTTAACAATCAACTACATAGCTCTAATATCAGAAAGATCAAATGCAAAAATAGCCATATGATGGAGAAACAACGTGTTAGGACACATTATATGAATCAGCACCTATAATGTCATAGTAAGACATTTCTCATATACTGACTACGTTTGCTAGTTTAATGAATTGGATGTTTTACTCAAGCAAATTTCTATATGCAAATATAAAGCATAAATTCCATCCAAATATTAAACATATGAACAATAGCACATGCATATAAAAATACTAATGTAAGCAAACATAGCAAACATTCTTTGAAACACAAATTCAATCTATGAAATAAATTCATACCTGATTGTGTAACTTCGGTATAGGATTCAACAGCTGTAACATTTCAAATAAACAGTTAGATAAAAATGTACCATTTTGTTCTTGGGTTGAGTCGCGGACTAGGTCGCTCTCTTTAAGACGTTTCGCGGCTCTGCCCAAGATTGTGCTAGCAGTTCCATAGCCCCGTCGTCCCCAGGATAAAACAGCCCAGAATCTTCTCTGTCTCGTTCAAATACGCACAATATATGAACGGTATACTATTCACCCTCTCATCAATTGCTCGGAATCGAAATTTCGATGAAATAAATCATCTCAAAACATGGACTGTTTTTGTAAAAACTCTGGAAGAACTTGAAGCAAAAAACGATTTTAGCAATCACTAAAACTATCTCTGTTTTCTTCATTCTCTCAAGCAGAAAACTCTGTTGCTTCAAAACTGGAAGAAACAATCACTCTGATTTTTTCTGATTTCGAAAACTGATATAAAACTTCGAAGAACAAGAAGATGCAAGATCTGTGGTAGAAGCAAAACTGATTTGAAGAACTGTTTCTCTGATTTTTTCAAAGAAGCTCACGATGACTCTGTTTTGATGAAGCTTTGATGACTCTGTTTTGATTTGAAAAACTTTGATGAAGCTCACGATGACTCTGTTTTTTCAAAGAAGCAAAACTGTTGCATAAAGCAAGGACTCTCTGTTTGAAACAGTCAAGAGAAGCAAAACTGACAGACTCTATTTTTTCATACTCTGTTATTAATCTCTTAACTCTGAAAACGCATTTATCATGCAAACGAAAAAAAATCATGGGAGCCAAGACGTGGTCTTGATGAACCGTTTGGACTCAATCCTCTTTAGTTAAATAAATCCGACCCGACCCGACCCGCCCGACCGGACGGACGGCGGCGGGCGCGATGGCCTATCTCTCCCCTCCTCATAAAAGAGTGGTACCCCCAAGGGGTCCAAACCCAAGTCCTAACTATCTTCTTATATACTCTTCCTCAAAGAGATATATAGTTGATATGGGACTATCCAATTGATTGTGATACAAAGATCAAACCAGGGGAGAGGTCTAGGGTTCAAATCCAGGAAAACACTTATTTGTTTTTCTTTTTAAAAAACCAAATTTCCAACACAACAAGAAAAAGAAAATGACAAAATAACCGAGAAGCAAATACTTTTTTTTTTTAAAATACAAAACATACTTATAAAGTTTTTTATTTTTTTGGAATGCGAGCAGAGTTTTTATAATATCCCATAACTTAGGAGTGGGCACGGGACGGGATGGACTCATCTCTATCTTATCCCATTCATTCGGGATCGATACGGGATAAACCTCATTCCGACCTCGTCCCATCCCAAACGGGTTCGGGACGGGACGGGATCAACATACTCGATCTGTTGATAAATTATTTTGACAATTTATAACATAATAAACGCAATCTCTAACATAATAAACATAGTAATGTGTAACATATTACTATGTTGTAATATATAAAAAAAAAACATAAACTTCATTCACAATCTGTAACATAAACATAGGCTTCATTCACAATATGTAACATAAACTTCATTGATTCATTATGACTTCATTCACAAACATAATACACAACCAGTAAGATGATACGAATGAATTTAACAAAAGGAAAGAGTAGAAGAAGGGAGGGTTGTTTGAGAATAAAAACTACGTATCTTTTATTCAACAAAAATGCTAGGAAACCATGTTTTTGCAATCAGGATGACGTGTCATGATCTCATAAAAATGATGAAATACCCAAAGATTTTATGTGCATCTCAAAGTTGTAAAAACCCTCTCTAACGATGCACTAAAAAACAGAACAAAGAATAGCACTAAACCACGTAACAGGCTCAACAACCCATGACTAAACAAACCATTAGACCAAGTCTTTTATCTTCTCACTACACTTTGTGATGCAAGTAAAGTGGCACGTATCATAAGATTATTGCCCAAACTTTATATGGGCATCCAAACAATTACAATTATAAAATAAATATTAAATTAATAATAAATATTACAAAATCAGTTCGTGATGGGACGGGATTGGCGGGATTGAAAATCTCAATCTCATCTCATCTCATCTCATTTTAGATTGGGACTAGATGGGATCGAGACGGGATCAGGATCACGGAATTGGATGCCTACCCCTATCATAACCTATCAAAAACCAGAACGGTCAGCAAACTATAAACCGATAATTATGCCACCGGCCAAGTCCAAACTCGTGACCTGAGATTTCCTAAACAACAACTCTATCAATTCAGTTGGTACACCATTATCATTCATTCTATAAATTTACTTTCAATCCAATTTGAATCACTTCATATATATTATCAAAATTCAATTTTTTTATATTCTAATTTTCAATCTCCTAGTTAACTCTTAATTCCAAGTACCATTTTTTCTTTAATATAATTCAAACATGTAACCATAAAAATCCAATATTTTTCTTCTTATCTGAAAATTCTAATTAACAAACTCAATTTCCACAGATTCAAGTACAAGTTACAATCCATAATTGAACAAAAAAACTCAATTTGAATTCGAAAACCACAAATGCAAGACAGAATCTTTTCTTTTCCATTACCTCATAAGCTGCAAGAATTTGAATTCGAAGCGAAACATCGTATCTTGAATGTGATTGTGACGAGGTGAAGTCGCCATTTTTGAAGGTGGAGATTTTGTTTATCTAAGGAGTTTGAGTGACACTGTTGGTGTGGTTATATTTTTTTTGGTTTTTCAAATAAACCAACCCAAATGGTCTTTTATAATTCGGATTGCGCCCTACTTAATGGATTTGTATTCGGATTGGCAACATGAGATCAAAATTGTATCAGATGGGATTCGGATTTTAGAAAACCCAATTCGAATTATACTATGATTTGAACCCTGAACTTGTAATTCCATCCGCAACAAGAAACTGGTACTCTATGGTTCAAACTAAGTTGCATAAGTCAAGTAACAATGCAAGGCACTCTATGGTCCTAAACTAAGTGGTGGCTGAAGGCACTCTGATGCTTAAGTCAAGTAACAATGCAAGGAATAATGAAGACTAAATGTAATTAGCAATGCCGATGTGTACCTTTATTCTTCCATTTTCTCACCTTAAGTAACGAGTGTTCTCTCCACAATTGTCCCTGCTATTGAGGGCATGATGAAGGGAGGAGATCTCGCCCAAAATCTTACTTATACATGATTGAGTCTCTTAGCACTTGGCTTTGTTTAGGACCCAATACTTTATTAGGCTAAGAATTGACTTGTACGAGTGGATCTCGGGCCTATGACAGCTCGAAATTTATGTTCGGGCCTTATTGTTCTAGGCCCAATCTCACTTGGACTGGTGTGATTCTTGGACATCTGACTTACAGGCTGATCAACATTTTAAGAGTGTCCGCTTGCAACCACATTGAAACCTTTCTCGTATTAGGACTGGCCTATGCCACATATACTACTGTGACAAGGTGAGTGTTGGATGTCTCATTAGTTGATATGAAAGTAGTCCTCTAGTCGTGCATACCACGACTCCACGAGTACATTTTGATTTCCAAAGACACGAGATTTTCAACCCAACATTTAAAATTACATAAATATGTGAGTTCAAATGGGTCCATGGATCACATGGAACACAGAATATGAACTTCTTTTTCCATGCAAAATTTCCATCAAACTCGAATCTTTGATTTGGACTCTCACCAGTCCAGCCGCGATAAGGCCATTGTATTATAGTATTATTGAAAGATAGGTTTGCATGTGTTTACATCATCTAGCATTGCTTTTGGACCGTTTTTTTCTCTTTCACGAAAGCCACTTTCAATCTTTTTTATTTGGCTGTTTTACTTCAAAAAAATGCAAGTATCAACATCTCATTTCCGCAATTTCTTTTCAAACATATACCAAAACTATTGATTTTCATGAACAATCATGTATGTCATTTTCCTAAGGTGTGATACATATAGGTTCAAAAATCCAAAGATTTTATCGCATATCCTGTGGTCCATATTGTGATAGGCAAGGATTGTGATTTTGTTTTTTGAGTTAATTTTGGACCCTTGATTTTAAGAAATATTTCATTTTTTGTAGAAAAAAACGTAAAAATTTCAATCGTGATTATATCTTAAATGCTACATTAAAAGTCTCACACGATTCGCAGTGTTATACAAACTGAATATTACATAAGAATCAATCACATAACAAACTTTTGATACTAAAATAACATTATAACATTTTAAAATATATAGAAATTAAAAAAAAATCTCAGAAAAATTTCTACATTTTTCGAATTTCGAAAGAAATTTTGGTAACTTCAAAATAAGAAATATTTGGTAAAATTTTGACATAATTCGATAAATCACACACCTAACAAAAACTTTTGCCTACATAAACTTTTGCCTTATTAATTCATGTTTGAAAAGGAAAAATAAAAAATAAAAAAATTTAAGACCTTCACCACACACCTAACAAAAGGAGAAATATGTTGTTTTCAGATATAATTTTCATGAGTTTGGTTTGTTGAACTTTAGTTATCAAAGTATGTATGAATGTGATTTGCATAGCGGAGCACGTTCTATGCAAATCACATTCTTTTAATTGATACACACGACACTTTAAATATAATTGAGTCAACACTACTATATAATACAAATAATTTGTCAAAATGATTCAATACAAATAGACATTGTTTAGTTGTTAATTACAAGATAAATTTAGGTTTTGTTAGTGGTGATCTCGCTAACCATTATGGTGCTAATTAGGATTTTTGTTTGGTGCAATTTGATAAGAGGATATTTAACGTAAAACTTTAAAATTGGCACGTGGTTCTTAATTTTCTTATGGAGTAGAAACTGAATCTTTATACCCCGTATACAAAAACTCTATAGAATTTTAGCGCCATAACTCTAAGAATATTGCAGGTGGGAATATTGATTTTGGTTTCGTTACTAAAACCCTAAAAATAAAAGATCTTTTTCCTAGTAATTCATGGTGTTATGACATTTTAACTTATCTTTTTTCGATAAAACTCGAAGACTATTATTTAAAGGACGAAGCTAAGAAAAAAAACGTTTTTTGTGCAAAGAAAGAGAATCTTGCTAGACTTTTATTGAATAAAAGGAGAAAAAGTCACAATATGCATTTCCCTTTATTAGGTATTGCCTAGAGATATACCTATCTGCCTAAGGCCTGACAAATCCTCAAACTCTTAAAGCCAAATTAAGGTGCTCTAATTTTTTGTAAATTTTCTAATTAATGTAAAATAAAATAAAATTGTGTGTGTTATTTGCAAAGACAAGTTTCCAAATTATCTGATCCTAGGTATAGGGTTTCACATTTCATTACCATTGTCTTACCCGGAAAAACATTGGAAGCACCTTGATTATAACTAAAGCTACCACTCTAGTAATACAAATGTTGTTGCTGAATCTAGGGCTAAGATTAATATATGTATCTTCTGTCCCTAAACTCCAATTGGATTGCAATAATTGTCATTCTTTAACACACACTCAAAAAAAATAAAGTAAAAAGTATACATGTGTAAGATAACGCTTCGGTACTTACACAAATTTGGATGTATGGTATGGCATCCACAAAAAATATATCGTCCAGTGTACATAAACTACTACTAAGTACATATAAAGTTTTCATTATGTGACCAAAGTTTCCACTTACTTATTTACTAACAGGATGTATAAAACTTACTATTCACTTAAGTTACCAGCCAAATTCACAAAAGTAACAACCCAAGAAACCCGAAGTTACCTTGATGCACTGTGCATTCAAAACCTTTGGATGCATTAATTGAAAATTTTTCAATATATATTACTAATTATATGTAAAGTGAATGAAAAAAAGGAGAGGCAGGCCCTCAAGCAAAACATAAAACAAACAAAATTATTCCAAAACAAAAAGCTTCACCCATAGATCCAATGAAAGCTTTACAGACGTAGTAGAGAGATGTGGTTCTGAAGGAAAATTTTGACATATTTCGAATTTCGAAAGAAAATTTTGATAACTTCAAAATAAGAAATATTCGATAAAATTTAGACATATTTCAAGAAATCACATTCCTTGGTGATAGGAAATGACAAATGAAAGTTGATAAAATTTTATTTTTTTATTTTTTTGTTCAAACACGAAGATGTTTATTAAATAAGGAAAGAGAAACAAAATACAAAGGAAATCATTCATATATCAAGGAATGTCGAGACACCATGAAGGTGTCAAAAACCAAATCTCTAAACAAATTACAAGCCGAATCCATCATCTACAACAATTTCCTAATCTCGATAATGATAGAGTGCTCTGATCTGTTGAGCCCTTCAAATACTCTCCTAGTTTTCTCATTCCACACACACCACATGAGTACGTGAGGAATCCTACGCCATAACCGCTCCGCCCGTCGGGAAGGATTAACTTAGAATACCAACTTAACCAATCTAAAATGGAACCTTGAAACATCAAACTCAAAATTTATTTTGTGAGTGACAAAAAAAACAGACACTTTTTGGTGTCGAAATAGTATGTACTAGTTAGCATTAGGTAATACTATAGTTTAGGTGCATTTTGGAAAAAAAGTTCCGAAATTTATATTTTGTATTTAATTTGATTGTTGAAAATATGTATGGAATATGTTTGTCATAGGAGACTTTTTGGCACCTGAAAGAATTTTTTTTTTTTTTTTGTTCAAACACGAAGAGGTTTATTAATGAAAGAAAGGGAAACAAATTACAAAGAGAAACATTCTTATATCAAGGAATGCCAAGACCCTATGAAAGTGTCAAAACCCAACTCCCTAAACAAATTACATGTTGTACCCATCCTCCACAGCAATTCTCTAATCTCGATAAAGATAGAGTGCTCTGATCTGTTGAGTCCTTCAAATACCCTTTTGTTTTTTTCTTTCCACATGCACCACATAAGAACGTGAGGGACCCTACGCCATAACCACTCCCCGGGAAGGATTAGCTTGAGACCACCAACTTAGCCAATCTAAAATGAAGCCTTCAAACATCAAACTCAAACCGAATTCCGCCAAGAAACTGCTTCAAATGGATTTGAAAAAACTGCAGTGAAGCATCAAATGATCCAGTGTCTCATCAAATTCATTGCAAAGCACACAAAGACTCCCTGTGAGGATTCCTCTTTTTCTTAACCTATATTTAGTCAAGAGCTTCTCATGCAAAACTGACCAACTAAAGAAATTAATCCGAGGAAAAAGGTTTTTCACCCATACCAGATTTTTGTGGGAATAAATGAATGGGTTAGAATGGGTCTCATAATGAGATGCAGCCAAGATATCTGAAAATTCTTTCACTGAGAAGCCCACACCTTTACCCTTTCACACCAAACTATCTGATCCCTCTGAGAGCATTTGTCTATCCAACAAATGCATTAGATTAGCGAACTCATCTAGTTTCCCAGTATTGAGGTGTCTTCGAAAGGAAAGATCCCAAGAATTGCCGTTAGACCAAAAATTGCTCACACTCCCATATTGATTGTTGTTAATGATAAACAACATTGGAAACAGATCCTTCAAAGATTGGTTACTACACCAAGCATCATGTCAGAAAGAGATGAGATCACCATTTCCACATTGGAGAGAGGTGTGAGGGTAGAAACCACTTGTGCACCGGGACCTTTTTTTTCTCTTTCACAAAAGCCACTTTCAATCTTTTTTATTTGGCTGTTTTACTTCAAAAAAATGCAAGTATCAACATCTCATTTCCGCAATTTCTTTTCAAACATATACCAAAACTATTGATTTCCATGAACGATCATGTATGTCATTTTCCTAAGGTGTGATACATATAGGCTTAAAAATCCAAAGATTTTATCGCATATCCTGTGGCCCATATTGTGATAGGCAAGGATTGTGATTTTGTTTTTTGAGTTAATTTCGGACTCTTGATTTTAAGAAATATTTCATTTTGTATAGAAAAAATGTAAAAATTTCGATCGTAATTTCAAATTTAAAATTATGTATTTTAATATCTTAAATGCTATATTAAAAGTCTCACACGATTTGTAGTGTTATATAAACTGAATATTACATAAGAATCAATCACATAACAAACTTTTGATACTAAAATAACATTATAACATTTTAAAACATATAGAGATTAAAAAAAAATTCTAAGAAAAATTTCTACATTTTTCGAATTTCGAAAGAAATTTTGGTAACTTCAAAATAAGAAATATTCGGTAAAATTTTGACATAATTCGATAAATCACATTCCTCGGTGATAGGAAATGGCAGATCAAAGTTGATTAAGTTTTATTTTGTGAGTGACAAAAAAAATGACACTTTTTGGCGTCAAAATAGTTTGTATTGGTTAGCATTAGGTAATAATATAGTTTAGGGGCATTTTGGAAAAAAAATTCCGGAATTTATATTTTGTATTTAATTTGATTGTTGAAAATATGTATGGAATATGTTTGTCATAGGAGACTCCTTTGGCACCCGAAAGAAATCACTTGTACAACTTTAACGGCTTGTTTGGTTGCATGAATAATATATATGAAAATTAAGACGTTTATGTAAATTTGATTTTGAGGCCTTCTTCCTGGATTTGGATTCTAATGAGCAGTGTGAAAACAATCTTACGAAAAATCTATTTTATGTCAGTAAATAGACAATCAAACAACAAAAATCTGTATAACAAGAAAAATGGAATCCAAGAAAAATGACTAATCAAACATAATCTAAGGAAGAAAAAAAAAACAAAAAATCATTTGTACAACTTTACATAGTAGATTTGATTTTTCTCTGTTATTTTTCCATCTTTGGGATTATATCTCTTAAACCAAACAATTATTCTGATAAATATAAATAAAATTTGATCACAAGCTAGGGTTTCAGATTTTCATCTTTGATTTAAAAATTTTACACACACCTAGAATTGTCAAAAAATACGAAAACTTTTGTGAAAATTATCTACTTTCAGACCATATATAACAATATTATGCGCTTATGTACCATTTTCAATTGAACCACGGCAGGTTTCCTCATTATGATCGATTGGAAAGGAGATTCTCATATGGATCATGCCAATGATAGGGAAATTGTTGAAACTAATTACTTTACTAGCTCTATAATTAATGGAAATATTGTCTTTCTCAGTAGTGATTAACTTTTTCTCGTTGAATATGATGATATGGCATGATGACCAAATGGATCTCCTAAGGAATCATATTCTTTCCTTACTTAGACAATAATTAACAAAGATAATCCATCAACCATTCATTTTTTATTTACTTTTAATACATTTAAGTAGATACCAATATACACTACTTAAGAGTCGACATTTTATTTATTTATTTTTATCATATAGGGTAATTTTCCATTATTCCTTTTTTAATGCGCGACAAAGAAAAAGTTGCACTACTTGAAGTATCTACTATATAGACCTTAAAGTGGTAAATGTTGAATCCAGATATCTTAACAAATCCTTCCAAATATGCCTATAATCAAAAGTAATAATTGATAAATAAATTCTTCTATCATCAAAATTAATATGCATATCTGAAAAATATGCTTATCATCCAAATTGCATGATGATTTGGATGAAATTCTTCTTATGATGCTTACTAATAATTGATAAAGTATTCATCAAAATTAATTTCCCCGTAAAACGGGGAAAAAGAAACATTAAAAAGGAGATTATGAATTTTAAAATACTCTTCACTGGAATCAGGTGCAATTAGATACCCTTAAAAATTAGATAAAGTGAACTTAAAAATAACGATTAGCTTAAATTAATCCACACGCTACTTCCAATCCTATAAACAACAAAGTAAAAAACATTAGGGTATGTGTAGGAATCACGTAGCTAGACATAGTCAGGTATGGAAAAGTGATAGATGAAATCTTATGGAATTACATAATCTTATCCAGCAGAAGCAGCGCGAACAGGTTTAATTCTGGGAGATTAAGAGACTCTTATCTTTATTCTTAAAGATTCTTAAAGATGATCTTCTTCATCTTAGGACGGTTACACGCTAGGTATGGCGTCCTCTTATCAATAATATTAAACGATTTTTTAATATTCAGACTCTCTAATATTGTAATTATATTAATTGAGTTTTCAAATGTGAAACTCATACTCTAGCTATTTTGGCAGGACATCAATATTGTAATAGTATTTATTAATGCATTTAAGAGTAGTTCTTAAAATAAAATAAAATAAAATAATAAAGCGTATTAAAACTCGTTGTTTCATTCTAACACGACATGTAATAAGAAACGTGTAGTCAATATATCTAAAATTTGCTCGAGAAATCCAGGTCAAATTTTGTTATATGTATGTGTTTTAGCTGAAGCAAAGTAATGAAGTTAACAAAGCACTAATTAAGTGATTGATTAATTAAGGCAAGTGGCATTTTTAATAAAGCAATGAGAAGAAAGCAACTGATTGATGGATAGTATCAAGCACTTTTAAGTTGTTTATGTTTGAAACAAACTGAAAAGAAATAGCACTACATAAACTTTTGCCTTATTAATTCATGTTTGAAAAGGAAAAATAAAAAATAAAAAAATTTAAGACCTTCACCACACACCTAACAAAAGGAGAAATATGTTGTTTCAGATATAATTTTCATGAGTTTGGTTTGTTGAACTTTAGTTATCAAAGTATGTATGAATGTGATTTGCATAGCGGAGCACGTTCTATGCAAATCACATTCTTTTAATTGATACACACGACACTTTAAATATAATTGAGTCAACACTACTATATAATACAAATAATTTGTCAAAATGATTCAATACAAATAGACATTGTTTAGTTGTTAATTACAAGATAAATTTAGGTTTTGTTAGTGGTGATCTCGCTAACCATTATGGTGCTAATTAGGATTTTTGTTTGGTGCAATTTGATAAGAGCATATTTAAAGGACGAAGACTATTATTTAAAGGACGAAGCTAAGAAAAAAAAAACGTTTTTTGTGCAAAGAAAGAGAATCTTGCTAGACTTTTATTGAATAAAAGGAGAAAAAGTCAAAATATGCATTTCCCTTTATTAGGTATTGCCTAGAGATATACCTATCTGCCTAAAGCCTGACAAATTCTCAAACTCTTAAAGCCAAATTAAGGTGCTCTAATTTTTTGTAAATTTTCTAATTAATGTAAAATAAAATAAAATTGTGTGTGTTATTTGCAAAGACAAGTTTCCAAATTATCTACGCCTAGGTATAGGGTTTCACATTTCATTACCATTGTCTTACTCGGAAAAACATTGGAAGCACCTTTATTATAACTAAAGCTACCACTCTAGTAATACAAATGTCGTCCCTGAATCTAGAGGTAAGATTAATATGTATCTTCCGTCCCTAAACTACAATTGGACTGCAATAATTGTCATTCTTTAACACACACACTCAAAAAAATAAAGTAAAAAGTATACATATGTAAGATAACGCTTCAGTACGTACACAAATTTGGATGTATGGTATGGCATCAAAAAAATATATTGTCCAGTGTACATAAACTACTACTAGGTACATATAAAGTTTTCATTACGTGAACAAAGTTTCCACTTACTTATTTACTAACACGATGTACAAAACTTACTATTCACTTAAGTTACCAGCCAAATTCACAAAAGTAACAACCCAAAAAACTCAAAGTTACCTTGATGCACCCTCCATTCAAAACCTTTGGATGCATTAATTGAAGAATTTTTTTTTTGTTTTGTTCAAACACGAAGAGGTTTATTAATGAAAGAAAGGGAAACAAATTACAAAAAGAAACATTCTTATATCAAGGAATGCCAAGACCGTATGAAAGTGTCAAAACCCAACTCCCTAAACAAATTAAATGCCATACCCATCCTCCACAACAATTCTCTAATCTCGATAAAGATAGAGTGCTCTGATCTGTTGAGTCCTTCAAATACCCTTTTATTTCTTTCTTTCCACACGCACCACATGAGAACGTGAGGGACCCTACGCCATAACCACTCCCCCTAACGGGAAGGATTGGCTTGAGACCACCAACTTAGCCAATCTAAAATGAAGCCTTCAAACATCAAACTCAAACCGAATTCCGCCAAGAAACTGCTCCAAATGGATTTGGAAAAACTGCAGTGAAGCATCAAATGGTCCAGTGTCTCATCAAATTCATTGCAAAGCACACAAAGACTCCCTTTGAGGATTCCTCTTTTTCTTAACCTATCTTTAGTCAATAGCTTCTCATGCAAAATTGACAAACTAAAGAAATTAATCCGAGGAAAAAAGTTTTTCACCCATACCAGATTTTTGTGGGAAGAAATGAAGGGGTTAGAATGGGTCTCATAATGAAATGCAGCCAACATATCTGAAAATTCTTTCACCGAGAAGCCCACACCTTTACCCTTCCACACCAAACTATCTGATCCCTCTGAGAGCATTTGTCTATCCAACAAATGCATTAGATTAGCGAACTCATCTAGTTCCCCAGTAATGAGGTGTCTTCGAAAGGAAAGATCCCAAGAATTGCCGTTAGACCCAAAATTGCTCACACTCCCATATTGATTGTTGTTAATGATAAACAACATTGGAAACAGATCCTTCAAAGATTGGTTACTACACCAAGCATCATGTCAGAAAGAGATGAGATCACCATTTCCACATTGGAGAGAGGTGTGAGGGTAGAAACCACTTGCGCACCGGGAGATGGACTTCCACAAAGAGCATCCGTAGGAAGTGTACTTAATTCTTTTTTCCCAAACCCATCTATTGCGCCCATATTTGGCCATAATGAGATATCTCCATAAATTATCATTTTCTTCTGCAAATCGCCAAAGCCACTTAGAAAGTAATGCAATATTGAAAGTGAGCACCTGACGAATGCCTATACCACCTCGAGATTTAGGACAACAAATTTTCTCCCAACCCACTAAATGCATCTTTCTAGAGTTATGAGTAGAACCCCAAAGGAAATCGCGCATGATCCGTTCCATCTTGGTTGCTATTGAACAGGGAACCTTGATAAGAGACAGAATGAACACCGGGATAGAAGCTAATGTGGATTGTACAAGAGCTAGTCTGCCTGCTTTGGAGAAAAATTTGCGTTTCCAAGACGCTAGTTTCGATTCCATCCTTTCGATCGTCTCAACCCACACAGCTTTACTTTTGAAACTAGCCCCCAAAGGCATGCCCAAGTACTTAACTGGAAGATGACCAGCTGAACAACCCAATAAACCCGCCAACTGGTGCAGATGAGGGACATCTCCAATAAGCAACACCCTTGATTTGTGAAAGTTGATTTTCAGTCCTGAAATAACTTCAAACCAAAGCATAATTCTTTTAAGAGCAAGAACCTGAGAAGCGGAGGCATCACAAAAGAGGATAGTATCATCCGCATACTGGAGAATAGAGACAGGCGGACTACCCTCCCCGACAGAAAACCCTCTCACTAGGCCAGCATCAACCGCTTTAAGAATCATTTGAGTTAAACCTTCTGCTGTTATAGTAAAGAGAAGAGGAGACAGGGGATCGCCTTGTCGCAGACCTTTCGAGCTATTGAAAAATCCGTGCAGCTGACCATTAATTTTCAGCGAGAAATTAGCTGTAGATCTGCAAGTGTGAAGCCAATGAATCCATTTGGCGTCAAACCCCATGCGAGCCATTACCAAATCCAAGTATCTCCAAGAGACGTTGTCAAAGGCTTTGGAGAAATCTAATTTGATAACGAGCCCTGGAACACCTTGCTTTTTCCTAGAATCAATAATTTCATTGGCAATCAGAGGGCTATCAACCACCTGTCTTCCACTGACTGCTACACTTTGAAAAGGAGAAATGACTGAATGAAGAACTATTTTCAATCTGTTAGCCAACGCCTTAGCAATGATCTTATAGGTCCCATTCAAAATACTGATAGGTCTAAAATCTTTTACAGTTCGCATTCCCGCACATTTAGGAATGAGCGAGATGATAGTGGTGTTCAACCGCCAATCAAGAAAATTTCTCGAGTTAAATTCTGCAACAACTTTCAGAAAATCAATTTTGATTACCTCCCACATATTCAAATAGAACATCATAGAGAAACCATCAAGACCTGGAGAAACTTCAGTTTTTAGCTCTTCCATTGCCGCTCTAATTTCCATCTCCGAAAAATTATCTACCAAGGCAGTAGCCGTAGACTGAGAGACAGACTTGAAGGTAATCCCCGAGAAGAAAGGGCGCCACTCCTCCTTTTCATGGAATAACTCTTTGAAGTGAGATATCAATAGTTCTCTAATACTGACTTCATCCACCACCAACTCCTGACCCAAGCTAAGAGCTTCAATGGAGTTGAACAGTCTGCGTCTGTTAACCAAGGTATGGAAGAATTTGGACCCCTGATCCATATGACGAACCCAGTCGACTCCTGATCTGATCCTCCAAAACTCCTCATCTCTTTTGATTAATGTTGCCCACTCTTGATGTAGCTGAACTCTACAAGACCTCTCCTCAACAGTCAGGTTCCTGATCTCTTCATCAGCATCAATGTTAGCAATTAAAGCAGAGATATTTTGAATACATAAATTTGTCTTACCCCAAACTTTAGTTCTCCAACTTTTGAGATTGCATTTGAGAGCCTTAAGCTTCCACCATAAACAGTAGCCGGGGTGGCCAGAGACTACTGAGTTGTTCCACCAAGCTTTCATCTCCTCTGCCAGGGTAGGGTGATCAAACCAACTGTTATCGAATGAAAAGAGGCGAGTACCACCACCAACAGATGAGTTCACAAGCAAAATCGCGTGATGGTCAGAACCTGCTGTACCCTTGAGCCATTCAACTTTGTCAATCCAATCCATCGAGGATAGAAATTGATCAAGTCGACAAAGGATAGGAAAATCTCTCCGATTTGACCATGTGAATTTTCCCCCTTTTAGACTGAAATCGGCGAGTTCCACCTCATTAATGAATTGATTGAATTTTGCATGCTCATGGACCTCCTCCTGCATCCTTTTTTTTCATTCATATGGCGGACAACATTGAAGTCACCCGCTAACACCCATGGCGATTGCACCCAACCAGCAATGTCATATAGTTCTTCCCAAAAGTGGTCTCTAAGCGAAAGATCACATGGACCATAAATGTTAGTCCCTGACCAAATTGAGTTATCCGAGATCATTTGGAATTGAATAGAAAGGGAAAAAGGCCCCTTCAACACTTCCCTCATCTGCAAAAAATCAGCGTCCCAAATATCTAAAATGTCGCCCGAGCTGCCAATGGATTCCACCATTGCCCAATCAAAAGAACTATCACCCCACAATTTTCTGATAAATTCTCTAGAGTTTTATCATTTTATGGTGTGTTGACCAATTCTGATCTTTAATGGGTTCTGGGATCCTATAAAAACTATGCTCGCCTTTAAAAAAAAAAAGGTAATACTATGGTTTAGGTGCATTTTGGAAAAAAATTCTGGAATTTATATTTTGTATTTAATTTGATTGTTGAAAATATGTTTGTCATAGGAGACTCTTTTGGCACTTGAAAGAAATCACTTGTACAACTTTAAGGGTCAGTTTGGTTGCATGGAGATATACATGAAAATTAAAATGTTTCTGTAAATTTGATTTTAAGGCCTTCTTCCTGGATTTGGATTCCCATGAGTAGTGTGAAAACAATCTTACGAAAAATCTATTTTCTGTTAGTAAATAGACAATCAAACAACAAAAATATGCATAACAAGAAGAATGAAATCCAAGAAAAATGGCTAATCAAACCTACTCTAAGGAAAAAAGATAAAAATAAAAAAATCATTTGTACAATTGTTTCTTTATTTTTCCATCTTTGGAATTATATCTCTTAAACCAAACAATAATTATGATCACAAGCTAGGGTTTTAGATTTTCATCTTTGATTTAATTTTCTACACCCACCTAGAATTGTCAAAAATACGAAAACTTTTGTGAATATTATCTACTTTCCACGCTAGGTATGGCGTCCTCTTATTAGTAATATTAAACGATTGCTTAATATTCAGACTCTCTAATATTGTAATTATATTAATTGAGTTTTCAAATGTGAAGCTCATACTCTAGTTATTTTCGCAGGGACATCAATATTGTAATATTATTTATTAATGCATTTAAGAGTAGTTCTTAAAATAAAATAAAATAATCGAGCATGTTAAAACTCGTTGTTTCATTCTAACACATATAATAAGAAACGTCGAGTCAATATCTAAAATCTAGGGAAAAACTTGTTATATGTATGTGTTTTAGATGAAGCAAAGTAATGAAGTTAACAAAGCACTAATTAAGTGATTGATTAATTAAGGCAAGTGGCATTTTTAATAAAGCAATGAGAAGAAAGCAACTGATTGATGGATACTCTCAAGCACTTTTAAGTTGTTTATGTCTGAAACAAATTGAAAAGAAATAGCACTACTTAAACTTTTGCCCTAATAATTCATAGCTGAAAAGGAAAAAAAAAAAAAAAATTAAGACCTTCACCACACATCTAACAAAAGGAGAAATATGTTGTTTTCAGATATAATTTTCTTGAGTTTGGTTTGTTCAACTTTAGTTATCAAAGTATGTATATAATGTGATTTGCATAGCGGGCGCATGTTCTTTTAATCAATACACACGACACTTTAAATATAGTTGAGTCCACGGCTACTATATAATTCAAATAATTCGCCAAAATTATTCACTACAAATAGACATTGTTTAGTAGTTAATTAGGAGATAAATTTAGGTTTTGTTAGTGGTGATCTCGCTAACCATTATGGTGCTAAAAGCTTTTCGTTTGGTGCAATTTGATAAGAGCCTATTTAACGGAAATCTTTAAAATTAGCACGTGGTTCTTAATTTTCTTATGGAGTAGAGACTGAATCTTTGTACCCCGAATACAAAACTCTATAGAATTTTGTCGCCATAACTCTAAGAATAGTGCAGGTGGGAATATTGATTTTGGTTTTATTACTAAAACCCTAAAAATAGAAGATCTTTTTCCTAGTAATTCATGGTGTTATGACATTTTAACTTATCTTTTTTTCGATAAAACACGAAGATTATTATTAAAAGGACGAAACAAAAAAAAAACATTTTTTGTGCAAAGAAAGAGAATCTTGCTAGACTTTTATTGAATAAAAAGAGAAAAAAAGGCAAAATATGCATTTCCCTTTATAAGGTACTGCCTAGAGATATACCTATCCGCCTAAAGCCTAACAAATTCTCAAACTCTTAAAGCCAAATTAAGATGCTCTAAATTTTTGTAAATTTTCTAATTAATTTTAAAAAAATTGTGTGTTATTTGCAAAGACAAGTTTCCAAATTATCTGATCCTAGGTATAGGGTTTCACATTTCATTACCATTGTCTTACCCGGAAAAACATTGGAAGCACCTTTATTATAACTAAAGCTACCACTCTAGTAATACAAATGTTGTCGCTGAATCTAGGGCTAAGATTAATATATGTATGTTCCGTCCCTAAACTCCAATTGGATTGCAATAATTGTCATTCTTTAACACACACTCAAAAAAATAAAGTAAAAAGTATACATGTGTGAGATAACGCTTCGGTACGTACACAAATTTAGATGTATGGTATGGCATCCACAAAAAATGTATCGTCCAGTGTACATAAACTACTACTAAGTACATATAAAGTTTTCATTATGTGACCTAAGTTTCCACTTACTTATTTACTAACACAATGTACAAAACTTACTATTCACTTAAGTTACTTATTTACTAACACGATGTACAAAACTTACTATTCAATTAAGTTACCAGCCAAATTCACAAAAGTAACAACTCAAGAAACTCGAAGTTACCTTGATGCACCGTGCATTCAAAACCTTTGGATGCATTAATTGTATATATATATATATAAATTACTAATCATATGTAAAGCGAATGAAAAAAGGAGAGGGAGGCCCTCAAGCAAAACATAAAACAAACAAAATTATTCCAAAACAAAAAGCTTTACCCATAGATCCCATGAAAGCTTTATAGACGTAGTAGACAGATGTGGTTCTGAAGGAAAATTTTGACATATTTCAGATTTCGAAAGAAATTTTGATAACTTCAGAATAAAAAATATTAGATGAAATTTTGACATATTTCGAGAAATCACATTCCTTGGTGATAGGAAATGACAAATGAAAGTTGATAAAATTTTATTTTTTTTGTTCAAACACAAGATGTTTATTAAAGAAAGAAAGGAAAACAAAATACAAAGAAAATCATTCATATATCAAGGAATGTCAATACATCATGAAGGTGTCAAAAACCAAATCCCTAAACAAATTACAAGCCGAACCCATGCTCCATAACAATTCCCTAATCTCATTAATGATAGAGTGCTCTGATCTGTTGAGCCCTTCAAATACCCTCCTATTTCTCTCCTTTCACACACACCACATGAGTACGTGAGGAACCCTACGTCATGACCACTCCGCCCGTCGGGAAGGATTAGCTTGAGACCACTAACTTAGCCAATCTAAAATGGAGCCTTGAAACATCAAACTCAAATTTTATTTTGTGAGTGACAAAAAAAAAATGACACTTTTTGGTGTCGGAATAGTATGTTCTAGTTAGCATTAGGTAATATTATAGTTTAGGTGCATTTTGGAAAAATTTCCGAAATTTATATTTTGTATTTAATTTGATTGTTGAAATATGTATGGAATATGTTTGTCATAGGAGACTTTCTGGCACCTGAAAGAAATCACTTGTACAATTTTAAGGGTTAGTTTGGTTGCATGGAGAATATACATGAAAATTAAAACGTTTTTGTAAAATTGATTCTAAAGCCTTCTTCCTGAATTTTGATTTCTATGAGTAGTGTGAAAACAATCTTACGAATTTTATTTTCTGTCAGTAAATAGACAATTAAACAACAAACATCTGCATAACAAGAAAAATAGAATCCAAGAAAGGTGGCTAATCAAACATACTTTAAGGAAAAAAAAACAAAAATTCATTTGTACAACTTTACATAGTAGATTTGATTTTTCTCTTTTAATTTTCCATCTTTGGGATTATATCTCTTAAACCAAACAATTATTATGATAAATATAAATAAAATTTGATCACAAGCTAGGGTTTCAGATTTTCATCTTTGATTTAAATTTTCTACACCCACCAAGAATTGTCAAAGTACGAAAACTTTTGTGAAAATTATGTCAAAATACGAAAACTTTTGAAAAAAAAAATTATCTACTTTCCAACCATATATAACAATATTATGCCAATATATAACAAAATTATCTACTTTCCGACCATATATAACAAAATTATCTAGGGTTTCCTCATTATAATCGATTGGAAACCTCGTCTATTTGGTATTGTCAACAAAATAGGAGATTCTCATATGGATCATGCCAATGATAGGGAAATTGTCGAAACTAATTACTTTACCAGCTCTATAATTAACAAAATTATTGCCTTTCTCAATAGTGATTATCTTTTTCTCGTTGAATATGATATGGCATGATGACCAAATCGATCTCCTAAGGAATCATATTCTTTCCTTACTTGGACAATAATTAGCGAAGCTAATCCATTAACCATTCATTTTTTTATTTACTTTTAATACAATTAAGTAGATACCGTTATACACTACCAAAGAGTCGACATTTTATTTATTTATTTATTTATTTATTTATTTATTATTATTATTATTATTATTTATCATGTAGAATAATTTTCCATTTGTGAAAAAGTTGCAACACTTGAAGTAGACTATATAGACCCTTAAAGTGGGTAACTAAATACTGAATCCAGATATCTTAACGAATCCTTCCAAATATGCCTATCATAATGCATCGATGATTTGGATGAAATTCTTCTTAAGGTTTCAAAATTAATTTCCCCGTAAAATGGGGAAAAAGAAACATTAAAAGGAGATTATGAATTTTAAAATATTCTTCACTGAAATCAGGTGCAATTAGATAGCCTTAAAAATTAGATAAAGCGAAACTTCAAAATCTTATAAACAACAACATTAAAAGGGTATGCCTAAGAGTCACATAGACATAGTCAGGTATGGAAAAGTGATGGATGAAATCTTATGGAATAACATAATCTTATGCACCAGAAGCAGCGCGAACAGGTTTAATTCTGGGAGATTTAGAGACTTTTATCTTTATTCCTAAAGATGATCTTCTTCAGCCTACGACGGTTACATGTTAGGTATGGCGTCCTCTTATCAGTAATATTAGACGATTGCTTAATATTCAGACTCTCTAATATTGTAATTATATTAATCGAGTTTTAAAATGTGAAGCTCATACTCTAGCTATTTTTGCATGACATCAATATTGTAATAGTATTTATTAATGCATTTAAGAGTAGTTCTTAAAATAAAATAAAATTGTTGGGCAAAACAACGCAAACAACTGCAAAGAAATTTTATCAATAGAAGTACCAAGTAATATCGCAAAACAAATATTCAATACAAGCAAATAATCAATGTAAAATCAAGGACACCAAGTTATACGTGGAAAACCCTTTAAGGTAAAGGGTAAAAAAATCACGGATTAAATCCAATAAATCCACTAAATCACTAATCAATAAAAGAAGTACAATGTTCTTATCAAACTTTTTGCCAAAGGCTTGAGGAATACAATGAGCAATAAAAGAATTACCTCACAAGAGCTTCAAACAACTCCCAATCAAAGGAAGTATACACTGAAACAAACGATACCAAAATTCGACAAAAAACGGATCCAAAACACACTTATGAGTCTTCAATCAAACCCCAACAATCAGCTCCTCATTTTCTTATTTCTTCTCTGACAATGGGGCTGTCACATCTGCCCCAAAGTATGTGTTTTAGCTTAAGCAAAGTAATGAAGTTAATAAAGCACTAATTAAGACTTTAAGTAATTGATTAATTAAGGCAAGTGGCACTAATAAAGCAATGAAAAGAAAGCAACTGATTGATGGATACTCTCGAGCACTTTTAAGTTGTTTATGTCTGAAACAAACTGAAAAGAAATAGCACTACATAAACTTTTGCCCTATTAATTCATATCTGAAAAATAAAAAAATTTAATACCTTTTTTTTTTTTTTTTTTTTGGTCAAACATGAAGATGTTTATTAATGAAAGAAAGAGAAATAAATTACAACGAGAAACATCCCTATATCAAGGAATGCCAAGACACTATAAAAGTGTCAAAACCCAAATCCCTAAATAAATTACATGCCGAACCCATCCTCCACAACAATTCTCTAATCTCGATAAAGATAGAGTGTTCCGATCTGTGTAGTCCTTCAAAAACCCTTTTATTTCTTTCTTTCCACACACACCACATGAGAACGTGAGGGACCCTACGCCATAACCACTCCCCCCGTCGGGAAGGATTAGCTTTAGACCACCAACTTAGCCAATCTGAAATGGAGCCTTCAAACATCAAACTCAAACCGAATTCCACCAGAAAACTGCTCCAAATGGATTTTGAGAAACTGCAATGAAGCATCAAATGGTCCAGTGTTTCTTCAAATTCATTGCAAAGCACACAAAGACTCCCATTGATGATTCCTATTTTCCTTAACCTATCTTTAGTCAATATCTTCTCGTGCAAAACTGACCAACTAAAGAAATTAATCCGAGGAAAAAGGTTTTTCACCCATACCAGATTGTTGTGGGAGGAAATGAAGGGGTTAGAGTGGGTCTCATAATGAGATGCAGCCAACATATCCGAAAATTCTTTCACCGAGAAGCCCACACCTTTACCCTTCCACACCAAACTATCTGGTCCCTCTGAGAGTATTTGTCTACCCAACAAATGCATGAGATTAGCGAACTCATCTAGTTCCTCAGTATTAAGGTGTCTGCGAAAGGAAAGGTCCCAAGAGTTGTCGTTAGACCAAAAACTGCTCACACTCCCATATTGATTGTTGTTAATGAAAAACAACCTTGGAAACAGATCCTTCAAAGGTTGGTTACTACACCAAACATCATGCCAGAAAGAGATGAGATCACCATTTCCACATTGGAGAGAGGTGTGAGGGTAGAAGCCAGTTGCGCACCGGGAGATAGACTTCCACAAAGAGCAGCCGAAGGAAGTGTACTTAGTTCTCTTTTCCCAAACCCATCTATTACGCCCATATTTGTCCATGATGAGAGATCTCCATAAGTTATCATTCTCTTCTGCAAATCGCCAAAGCCACTTAGAAAGTAATGCAATATTGAAAGTGAGCACCTGACGAATGCCTAAACCACCTCGGGATTTAGGGCAACAAATTTTCTCCCAGCCCACTAAATGCATCTTTCTAGAGTTATGAGAAGAACCCCAAAGAAAATCACGCATGATCCGTTCCATCTTGGCAGCTATGGAACAGGGAACCTTGATAAGAGACAGAATGAAGACCGGGATAGATGCTAATGTGGATTTGACAAGAGCTAGTCTGCCTGCTTTGGAGAGAAATTTGCGTTTCCAAGACGCTAGTTTCGATTCCATCCTTTCGATCGTCTCATCCCACACAGCTTTACTTTTGAAACTAGCCCCCAATGGCATGCCCAGGTACTTAACTGGAAGGTGACCTGCTGAACAACCCAATAAACCCGCCAACTGGTGCAAATGAGGGACATCTCCAATGGGCAACACCCTTGATTTGTGGAAGTTGATTTTCAGTCCTGAAATAACTTCGAACCAAAGCATAATTCTCTTAAGAGCAAGAACCTGAGAAGCGGACGCATCACAAAAGAGGATAGTATCATCCGCATACTGGAGAATAGAGACGGGTGGACTACCCTCCGCGACAGAAAACCCTCTTACTAGGCCAGCATCAACCGCTTTAAGAATCATTTGGGTTAAACCTTCTGCTGCTATAGTAAAAAGAAGAGGAGACAGAGGATCGCCTTGTCGAAGGCCTTTCGAGCTATTGAAAAACCCGTGCAGTTGACCACACATCTAACAAAAGGAGAAATATAATTTTCATGAGTTTGGTTTGTTCAACTTTAGTTATCAAAGTATGTATATAATGTGATTTGCATAGCAGTTGCATGTTCTTTTAATCGATACACACGACACTTTAAATATAGTTGAGTCCACGCTACTATATAATACAAATAATTTGCCAAAATGATTCACTACAAATAGACATTGTTTAGTAGTTAATTAGGAGATAAATTTAGGTTTTGTTAGTGGTGATCTCGCTAACCATTATGGTGCTAATTAGGCTTTTCGTTTGGTGCAATTTGATAAGAGCATATTTAACGAAAATCTTTAAAATTAGCATGTGGTTCTTAATTTTCTTATGGAGTAGAGACTGAATCTTTGTACCCCGAATACAAAACTCTATAGAATTTTGGCGCCATAACTCTAAGAATAGTGCAGGTGGGAATATTGATTTTGGTTTTGTTACTAAAACCCTAAAAATAAATCTTTTTCCTACTAATTCATGGTGTTATGACATTTTAATTTTTTTTTTTTCGATAAAACACGAAGATTATTTTTAAAATGACTCCAAAGAAAGATAATCTTGCTAGACTTTTATTGAATTCTACATGGCGAGGAAACGAGTGAGGAAATGAGCGAGGGGAGGGAGGTGGTGGGATGGGGACTGTTCATCACCTCCCTCGAGATGCACGCGTCAAAAAGATAGCACACATCCCGAGGGAGGTGAACGGTCACCACCCCGCCACCTCCCTCCCCTTGCTCGTTTCCTCGCCCACTTCCTCGACATTTAGAATTCCTATAAAAAGAGAAAAAGGCAAAATATGCATTTTCCTTTATTAGGTACTGCCTAGAGATATACCTATCTGCCTAAAGCCTGACAAATTCTCAAACTCTTAAAGCCAAATTAAGGTGCTCTAATTTTTTGTAAATTTTCTAATTAATGTAAAAAAAAATATTGCGTGTGTTATTTGCAACGACAAGTTCCCAAATTATCTACGCCTCGGTATAGGGTTTCACATTTCATTACCATTGTCTTACTCGGAAAAACATTGGAAGCACCTTTATTATAACTAAAGCTACCACTCTAGTAATACAAATGTCGTCCATGAATCTAGAGGTACGCGCACACAGCTGTCGCACAAAACAAAAACGTAGGTCTGTACTTTTTTTTTCTTTATCTTTTAATATTTATAAACATCAATAGTAATTCTAGTGACCATTTTAAATTCAGGACCTGATCCACCCTAATAGGCTGAACCCAACCCAACAAAAATAATCTTTTTTTTATTATTATTATTTATTAGAACCTCCAGTAGGGAGGGGCAGCTATGGGATGCCAGACCTTTATTACTTGAAAAAAATTATGATACAAACTATCGGGGGTACATGACGACTTTACCCGAGAAGAAAAAATCCAATTGGACAAACATCTTAAAAAACTATAAAGATCAAGAAACGGCGTGTCTCGAGCCGAAACAAGCTTTGCTAAGCCGGCAATGGGTGGCTGAGCCGCCTAGGGTTGTCGCTGTGGTTGCCCTAGCCGCCACCAGTCGATGGCTAGGATGCAGTCCCACAGATGAGGGACGGTTGATATTAGTTTTCCGCCAAAGACCGAAATACCCTGAAATCGCCTCTCTAAGACCGAAATTGGTACTAATCTGATACCCAACAAAAATAATCAAGCATGTTCAAACTCAGTTGTTTCATTCTAACACGACATGTAATAAGAAACTCGTTATAAGTATGTGTTTTAGCTTAAGCAAAGTAATGAAGTTAATAAAGCACTAATTAAGTAATTGATTAATTAAGGCAGGTGGCATTTTTAATAAAGCAATGAAAAGAAAGCAACTGATTGATGGATAGTATCAAGCACTTTTAAGTTGTTTATGTTTGAAACAAACTGAAAAGAAATAGCACTACATAAACTTTTGCCTTATTTAAGACCTTTACCACACACCTAACAAAAGGAGAAATATGTTGTTTTCAGATATAATTTTCATGAGTTTGTTTTGTTGAACTTTAGTTATCAAAGTATGTATGAATGTGATTTGCATAGCGGAGCATGTTCTATGCAAATCACATTCTTTTAATCGATACACACGACACTTTAAATATAGTTGAATCTACGCTACTATATAATATAAATACTTTGCCAAAATGATTCACGACAAATAAACATTGTTTAGTAGTTAATTAGGAGATAAATTAAGGTTTTGTTAGTGGTGATCTCGCTAACCAATATGGTGTTAAAGACTTTTCGTTTGGTGCAATTTGATAAGAGCATATTTAACGAAAACCTTTAAAATTGGCACGTGGTTCTTAATTTTCTTATGGAGTAAAGACTGAATCTTTGCACCTTGAATACAAAACTCCATAGAATTTTAGCACCGTAAATTTAAGAATAAAGTAGGTGGGAATATTGATTTTGGTTTCGTCACTAAAATCCTAAAATAGAAGATTTTTTTCCTAGTAATTCATGTTGTTATGACATTTTTACTTTTTTTTTTTCTTCGATAAAACATGAAGATTATTATTAAAAGAAAAAATTAACAACAACACTTTTTGTGCAAAGAAAGAGAATCTTGCTAGACTTTTTTTAGGCAAAAGAGATATACCTATCTTGCTCGCTAGAATTGTCGAACTCTTAAAGCCAAATTAAGGTGCTCTAATATTTTGTAAATTTTCTAATTAATTAAAAAAAATTGTGCGTGTTATTTGCAAAGACAAGCTTTCAAATTATCTAGGCCTAGGTATAGGGTTTCACATTTCATTATCATTGTCTTATCCGGAAAATCATTAGAAACGCCTTTATTATAACTAAAGCTACCAATCTAGTAATACAAATGTCGTCGCTGAATCTAGGCTAAGATTAATATAAGTATCTTCCGTCCCTGACCTTCAGTTGGACTGCAATAATTGTCATTCTTTAACACACAAAAAAAGAAGAAGTAAAAAGTATACATATGTAAATGCTTCGGTACATACACAAATTTGGATGTATGGTATGGCATTCACAAAATGTTATCGTCTAGTGTACATAAACTACTATGTAGGTACATATAAAGTTTTCATAGCGTGACCAAAGTTTCCACTTACTTATTTACTAACATGATGTACAAATTTACTATTCACTTAAGTTACCAGCCAAATTCACAAAAGTAACAAACTCAAAAAAACCTGAAATTACCTTGATGCACCGTACATTCAAAACCTTTGGATGCATCATATATATTGAAAATTCTTCAATATATATATATTTAAAGAAAAATTATGAAAAGAAATTACTAATTATATGTAAAGCAAATGAAAAAAGGAGAGGGAGGCCCTCAAGCAAAACATAAAACAAACAAAAAGCTCATACGTATGCCCATAACTTAATGAGCTATTTAAGTATGCTCATACGTATGACCATTACTACACGTCACATGGACAAACAAATAGCTCATACGTATGCCCATAACTTAATGAAGACAATGACACAAAAATATAAATATTTTCAGTAAATACAAAAATTACGGGGAGCTACAAACCTTCACCTATAAATCCCATGAAAGCTTTATATAAGTAGTGGAGAGATGTGGTTCTGAAGTAAAGATTTTTATTTGAAGCCATCAAACACGAAGAGCCAGTAAGAGGAGTAGCTTAAAAAAACTCATAAATATGGATGGAAAAAGTCCTTATTTGGTTATCATTCTGATACAAACCATTTATGCTGGCATGTTCATGCTCTCTAAAGCTGCATTCAATCAAGGGATGAACAGCATGGTGTTTGTGTTTTACAGGCAAGCAGCAGCAACCATATTTTTAGTCCCCGTCGCCATAATATTTGAACGGTAAGTACACTTGTTTACATGGTGTTCAACAAGTGTTTTGATGATTCTGAAGTGATATTTGATCTTACAGGAAGAAAGCTCCGCCGCTGACATTAGTGGCCTTTTGCAAGATTTTTATGGTTTCTTTGTTTGGGTAAGTCTTATTAGCTAGATTGTTGTTTGGTTATGGTTCAGATGATGATTTGGATTTCGATATCAATATGGAATGATAGAAAGATTATTGAATTTTTGGGTTTTCAGGATCACTGTATGCTTGAATCTGTATGGGATTGCGCTTGTGTATACATCTGCAACTTTGGCTGCTGCAACATCAAACACTCTTCCTGTCATCACCTTCTTCTTGGCTGTTTTACTAAGGTAATAGTTTTCCTCAAAGAGAGACTTAGTTACTGAAATTTGTCAAAAGGATGCTCAAAGCATGTTTGAAAGTGCACGCGCATTTCAGAACATTTTTTTATGCTCTTGATTTTAATGATCTGGTTCGGGGATCCTCAAAATTCCAGCTTGTTTATCAAAGAAAAAAAAAAAAATTTGTTTGCAGGACATTTTTTTATTTTAATTGTCAAAGTTTCATCTGAGATAGCTCAATTAATTTAGAAAATTACATATTTTTTTAGGTCAGTTGTTGAAAGATAGTTTATACATCTAGATGAGATAATATCTATCAAAGAACAATAAAGACTATTTTTGTGTTACTCGTTAATTTATATGTTATTATATTTAATTTTTCATATTTACATTGGCTTTAAATTGAAAATAATTTATATATTATTATTCTTAACTTTTATAAATTATAATATAAAACAACGGTCTAAGCTTCCGACCAGGCCTCTGGACACTAGCCTCCTGCTTGTCGCCGCATAGCAATTTCTATAGCCTTGATCATTGATAGTTATGTTGATATAACCTCTATTTGTTGCCACGCAATCATCCATGACTTTGAACCTTTGTTACAATTAAAAATTAGTGTGGTCAGTTCATTCTTTAGAGACTTAGAGAACTTCCACACAAACCTTTTCTAAGTAAATTAGAAAGGCAGGTTGCATTATGGGTGGTCAGTAGTAATCATCAATAAAATTAGTAGGGCAAATAGGGTTAAAAGTAAACCCTACTTGAACCCTACCATGGGTGTATATATATAGTGGGGGTGTCACATGCTATATAAAGCTGTTTTTTTATGGTTTTTTCAGCTACATTTTTATTTATTTATTTATTGCAGGATGGAAAATGTAAAGCTGAGACCCCTGCTGGGTTTGCTAAGATGGTGGGTGTTGTTCTAGTTTTGGCTGGTGCTGCTACTCTTGCACTCTATAAGGGCCCCCATTGGAGGCCAACTCATTACCCATTTGGACATCACACTGAACAAAGCCCAGTCCATTCTGTTTCAAGCTCTACTTGGATAAAGGGTTGCTTCCTTATGCTTACTTCAAATGTGTTATGGGGTTCATGGCTTGTTTTGCAGGTAGGTGTATTTATAAGTTGAACATTTCTATGCAGTCTCGGGAGAGAGCACTGATAGTGTTTGGAGTGGGTATTCAACACGTGAGTGTTAACTCTACCATTCTCTCCATGCCCAGGCACTAACAAGGCACAAGAACCAAGCTGATTAGATTTTTTCTTATAAGTTATAACTAAAGGTCATTTGAATATATATTCAATTGAAAGAAAAGAAAAAATTAATTTTGTATTTGATACAAAACAGGGGAAAATTTTGGAAAGCTATCCTTCCAAGCTTCTGTCCACAACACTTCAATGCTTACTAAGCACCATCCAGTCATTCTTGATTGCCATTGCTTTTCAGAGGAATATCAGTACATGGAAATTGCATTTTGACATCGGACTCGTTGCAGTGGCCTATTGTGTGAGTAAATATGAATGATGAAATATTGATTTTTTTTAATAAGTTAATAAAATTAATAAGGTGGTGTTGTGATTTGATTACTCAGGGAATTGCTGTAACTGGTGTTGCATTCTACTTACAAGCTTGGTGCATTGAGAAAAGAGGACCTGTTTTCCTAGCCATGTCAACCCCATTGTCTTTGATCATCACAATCTTTTGTTCCATAGCATTCTTAGGCGAAACAATTTATATGGGAAGGTACATTTTCTAACTATCAAAATTTTTTATTAGCCTTACTTTGTATAACTTGCCTGCTGAGTGCTGATTAATGTGATTTTGTTGCAGTGTTTTAGGTGGAATATTTTTGGCTTGTGGCCTATACAGTGTGTTATGGGGGAAAAGCACAGAAAAAAGGGTTGCTAATTTGGAACTTGAAGATGGAAAGAATAAAGAACAAGGAGCTACTAGGGTAGTAGTTATCGATGATGAAAAAGAGTGCTTGGAGATGATTTGAAGACTTGTTATTTATATTAATTACTTTGCCCAACTGTGTTGGATGTTAGTTGTAGTTCTGAGTTTAAGAGCTTAAGTTTTTCGGTTTAGTTATAATTAAAGGAAGAGAAAAGAAACAATTTTGTAACGACCCTAATTAATTTGCATTATAAAATTTTAGGGCTTTATTAAATTTGGAGTTGAATCATATAATAACTAAATAAATAAATAAGGGGGTGTCATTATAACCTTGTGCAAACCTTAATCTTGTAAGGTTTTGTCTTAGGTTGGTTAAATAGAGGTTTGAGTTCTTCTCAATTGCATAGAAAAAAAATCTATAGAGTGGAAAAAAAAAAGAGGAAGAAAAAGAAGAAAAGGAGCAAAAGGGAGAAAGAAAAATGTGAGTTTCTCGTTTCCCTATATTAATCTTTCTGTTTTATTCTACTCCTTTTTGGATGCATTTTTGAAATATGGGTTAAAGTGTATGTGTCAAAAATACCATTCATATCAAAAATCCTATTTGGGTTCGAAATTCTGCAACTTCGTACAGAAGAAGTGTATTTTCTTTTTGTGTCAGTAATCACATCTCCTTATCTTTTCCTTGTTGAAAAATCCAAAGTTAACGTCATGATTATTTTATTCTTTTTAAAATTTGTCAATAATTATTTTTCTATACAATAACATTAGATAAAGAGCTGTCAGATGTGCCAAGAAACAGTTACAAAACTGTAAGGGTTTTTGCATGCTTGCACAGAATAAGTGCTTTTGACAAAAAATTAGAAGCAATTCTAGCTCATGGGTAGTCAGATTCCGAGGCTTACAGTATTGGCCGCAGCAACGGGTATGTGTCAAGGCCCTGCGGGATGAGAAAAATGGAGGTGGGAGTGGATTCATTGGCCGCAACTGGGAACCTTGATTGGAAATCGAAGTCCCTTATGAACAAAGACTTCAATTCAAGTACCATGCATATGTTACAATTCAATGTATGTTGAAAAATATATCTAAACTCTGAATGAATAAAATTGCGATCAGTTCATTGTTACATAAGGGAATGAAAAAAGAAAACGAATTACTATAGAGCACAGAATGATAGGATTATAGAAATACGTTTTTTTTTTCTTCTTTAGACTCCATTACCATCAAACAATTTATGTATATAATTCTCTGAACAGATGAAACAGATAGTATAATCCAAGTTTAGGAGCGTAAAACGCATCAGTTATAGTAGTACAAAGCTGTTCACACAAACTACTTACCTGAAACCAAGGATTGTGATTTCGTTTTTCAAGGTAATTCTGAAAAAATTAAGAAATATTTTGTTGTTTATAGAAAAAATGTAAAAATTCTGATTGTAATTTTGAAGTTATTAATATAATTTATTCTATTTTAAACTCTTAAATATTACATAAATATTCTCACAATACTTGTAATGTCATAAAAACTATATATTGTGCAGAATCACTTCTATAACAAAATGTTAATACTAAACTAAGGTTATAAGTTTATAAAGGGTTGAAAATGTAAGAAAATTGAGATTGGCCTAAGGGAAAAAATAAATATTTCGGATTTTGAAAGAAATTTTGATAACTTGAAAAAAATGAAATATTTCATGAAATTTCGACATTTTTCGAGAAGTCACAGTCCTTGCCTGAAACTAAGAACGTGTGCGATCTCCCCAGGTTCACCAACTCTGGAACTGGAGTCTGCGACAATTGCGTACTATATATCAAACATTCATATTCTGCCATTTGGTGTTGTGACAGGTAAATGAATATTCATCTTTGAAAGATAGCCTCCTCTATTCGTGGGGCGAATTAAGTCCGGGTCCCCTTTTTAAACATCTTGGAAGCATTTGGTTGATTGCTTTCACTGTTCTGGGATTACCAATTTCAGCTGCAAGCTTCAATCCTTCTCGGGTAAGCTGAAATGAACACATTTATGATCACCTTACGGAATAGAGGATATAATAGCCTAATAGCAGGAGTTGTATCGAAAATGAATTCCACTCTTTGCCATTGACAAAACAATTAAACAAATCGTCTCCAACCTTGCAGGAGCCTTTAAAATTTGTTCTGGAAGCTGGAACAGGAACACTTTTTCTAGTGTCACTAGTTGTCTTGCAGATATATCTGGTATATATGTTCTCATCCCTGTCTATCAATTGTTTCTGTTTTGTATGTTTATGTCATTCCCCATGTTAAAGAACTACTTACGGTCTCCCTAAATTATTGAGAATATATTACGAATATCCTAATTGATTGGGAATATGTGTATTAGGAATGTTGCTTATAGAGTCAATATTGTATAATAGTTTTAAGGAAATTAACAGATTATATTGTGAATATTCTCACAATATTCTCTGAGCTAGTTTGTATATAAACAGGAGATTGTGAATGAGAAAGATAACACAATACACACAAATCTGATCTCTTCTCGCTGAGACAGAGAAATGAGAGGAAGGAGACAGAGAAAGGAGTCTGTGGCGTCTCTTCTCGCTGGTTTTTTCTCTTCTCGCTGGTTTCTTCTCTTCTCGCTGGTCTCTTCTCTTCCTCTCGGTGCGATGGCGACGATTCCTGGAGCTCTTGAAGCAGATCTTGAAGCAGAGACAGAGACAGAAAGGTTCAGTTCTTCGGCAATGGAAGCCGAAAGGTTCGGTTCCGCAAGGTTCACCGTTCAGGTTCGATTAGGATCGATTAGAATCGATTAGGATCGATCAGGTTCCTGGAGCTTCAATCACGATCGATTAGAGTTTCGATCAGATCTGAATCAGTTCAGATCTGAATCGCACAGGTTCGTCGATCAGGCCGAGGTTCTTCTTCTGCGTTCCTTCTTATTCAAAGAAACCCTTTTCATTCAAAGAGGTTTCGATCAGGTACCTGTTCTCCCTTTATGATACTCGTATGATAGGCTCTGATACCATGATAAGATGTTAGACACAAAGGAAATGATTTGTGTGTATTGTGTTATCTTTCTCATTCACAATCTCCTGTTTATATACAAACTAGCTCAGAGAATATTGTGAGAATATTCACAATATAATCTGTTAATTTCCTTAAAACTATTATACAATATTGACTCTATAAACAACCTTCCTAATACACATATTCCCAATCAATTAGGATATTCGTAATATATTCTCAATATAAATATTGATAGAACATATTCTCAAGTATTTGGAGATAAGTACTGAAAACAAAGGCTGATAATCTGATTTCGGAACAATAGAGTTGTATAACTTCTGTTCTAGAAATCCTAGCTCGGTGTAATTTTCTAGAAGTTCAAGCTTACTTCTTTTGTTCACAGTTATGTTGGCAATGCTAGGAAACTACTTATATTGTTTGTTTCACAGGGTTGGAGTTATGTTGGTGATAGGCTTTTATCAGCAGTGATACCTTACGAAGAAACTGGATGGTACAACAACTGATAGGTACCACATTCTATACAAAGGCCTCCGAAACAAACCCCCTTCTAAGACCATGGTGCATCATGCTCCAAAACCATAGGATGGCTATGATTTCAGCAATCACCTATTCTATATCCTTTGTTTCCTCCCCTCGGCTTGTGTTTTTGTTCAAGCAAACTTCGCTTGTGCACCTTTCATATTTTATATACAATCACCTTTTGTGAACATAATAGTTAAAAGAATCGTTTAACATCTATGGTTCCAGGTAAAGCCTGTCATCAAGTTGCTGAAACAAACACTAGTTGGTACAGGTGTGTTCCTTGTATCATCTGTTTTGTTATTCATCTTTGCCAAACCAGTGGAGAACTTCTTTGAAAGCACTTTATCCATGAAAGAAAATGTTGAATCTTCCATGAACGATGCAAAGTCCAATATGAGGTACATGATGACAACTAATTTCGGGTTCTGACATTATTAAGCTAATATTCCAGTTCACTAATATCATTATTTCTATGTCATTTCTTGTCAAAATATAGCAAGGAGTTACTAAGATTGCCAGTAGACGTGATTCGTGATGATGATCTAGCAGCAGCAGCTGCTGATCGATGGAAGGCCAGTCTACTGCAGAGATAGGTTTTATCGTGCATTAGCGGGTGAACAATACTGCAAATGGGAGGATCTAGCTGACTAATATACACAGTATAGATATGGCATGTTGTCAATTAGAATATAGATGGGGTTTGCATTCAACTTAATATTCTTAACAATCAACTACATAGCTCTAATATCAGAGAGATCAAATGCAAAAATAGCTATATGATGGAGAAACAACAAGAAAAAGAAAACGACAAAATAACCAAGAAGCAAATACTTTTTTTTTTTTTTTAAAAACAAAACATACTTAAACTAATTCCATAGAATATAAAGTTTTTTTTTTTGGAATGCGAGCAGAGTTTTTTCAATATCGCATAACTTAGGGTGGGCACGGGACGGGATGGACACATCTCAATCTCATTCCATTCATTCCGGATCGATACGGAATAGACCTCATCTCGACCTCGTCCCATCCCACACGGGTTCGGGACGGGACAAGATCAACATGCTCGATCTGTTGATAAATTATTTTGACAATTTATAACATAATAAACACAATCTCTAGCATAATAAACATAGTAATGTGTAACATATTACTATGTTGTAATATAAAAAAAAAACATAGACTTCATTCATAATCTGTAACATAAACATAAGCTTCATTCACAATATGTAACATAAACTTCATTGATTCATTATGACTTCATTCACGAACATAACAAACATAATACACAACTTGTAAGATTATGCCCAAACTTTATATGGGCATCCAAACAATTGCAATTCTAAAATAAATATTAAATTAATAATAAATATTACAAATCAGTACGTGATAGGACGGGATTGACGGGATTGAAAATCTCCATCTCATCTCATCCCATTCTAGATCGGGACTGGACGGGATCGGGATCGGGATCGCGGGATGGGATGGTGTCACGGACTAGCAATCCGTGCGGCCCTAGCTATCTAATTCACTAGTAAGCCTATGAGTAATTACGTTGACGGGCACAAATATTAACTTGAGAATGTACAATATCAATCTGTAGACAATATAACAATGCACAATAGTCAGTAAAAACTCTCATTCACATTCAATAGATTACAATGGGGAGGAACGTTCGGATGGACGTTGCTCAAAACTAGTTCGATGCTATCGATCGATGGAAATACAAGTTTGAAGTTGAAAAACAATGCAAAGAGAACAATAAAATGCTAGCGGTACAGTTTGGCCCGACTATGCAATGGAGGCAACACGTCCTCACAGTCAAGAGCTCAAACCTTCCCCCTATAATATAGATGCTAAGCATTTGGGAACTTTTCAAAAGGGAACATTGAGTTTTGAGACCATTAGGAAGGCCTCTGACCTTGAGTCCTGACACTCTCCCACACTCAATTCGCTGACGCCCTCGCAGCGAACTTTTCCAAGTACTCTTCCAGCTTTGAGAGGTATGGCAGAAGATGCTCGACTGGCTCCCAACTGATCTCTGAAGGAGGTTCATCCTGCCACTTGACCAAATACTCTCTATCCGGGCCTGTGTTGTTGATGAGACGGTCAGCTAAGATTTCTTCCACTTCTCGATCTGGCTTAGTAGGATGCTTAGGCAATGCTCGGGTAGATACATTTCTTGTGGGATCAGCGGCATCGGCATGGTAGGACTTCAAGTTACTTGCATGGAAGACAGGATGGGTGAAACGGAGCCAATGTGGTAACTTGACGCGATAGGAGACTTTGCCTACTTTCTCAATAATCTGTACCGGTCCCTCATACTTGCGAAACAGATTGTTGTGTGCTCTAGCCGTCCGTTTATACTTGTTGAACATATCTAACTTCACCAATACCAAGTCCCCGACTGCAAAAGGATCGATTCGTCGTTTATTCACTACACCAAAAGACCTGATTAGCTACACAGGGGTGGCCACGGTTCTAAGCCGTTGGTGTGTTTGCCACGGCTAAAGACCGTGGCTATAGTGCCCAACGGCTTAAAATCGTGGCTAAAAAAGGCTTGGCCACGGTTCTAAACCGTTGGTGTGTTTGCCACGGCTAAAAACCGTGGCTATAGTGACCCACGGCTTAAAACTGTTGCAAACGTGCACGTGCGTTGCACGTGAAGGTGTGGAGAATTAGGTCGATTTCAGGCGGGTGAAATTTTGCGAAATTTTTTTTCTTCCCGCGCGTTCCCGCTGCATCTCCCCCTTTTCAACCCTTTGCATCTAACCCTAAAATTTCAAGGAGAGGGAAAGAGAGAAGGAGAAGGAAAGAGAGAAGGAGAATTCGAGCTTCTAATTGATTCATCATTTTTGGTTCTGTTTCTGTTCTGATTTATCATTTTTCAGTACTTTTCACTGATTTGAACTTGATTATTGCAAATCTAGTAGAAGAAGGTGTTGATTTGTTCGTGTTCATAACAAATCCAGTTGTTGTTTTGATCTTTCGCTCACCATTTGTTTGTTAAAATTGAGTTTCTCTCTTCTCGCCAGGTATTCCTTCCATCTTATACTATTTCTTTTTCTTTGCTATGGCTACTTCGATCTAATAGTATTAGTTTATCTCTTTGAATTCAAATGTAGAATAATTTTCATTCAAATAGATCAATTTCCATTGAAACTCGGATTATTTCATATTCAAATAGCTCAAGTGTGCAAGATTCAAACTTTGATTTTCCGATAAGAATGAGGTATACCCTTCCTGATTACAGAGTGTTTATTTGGTTAACTGTTGCTTTACAAACTAAAGTCCTTTATGGTATTTGATTTTCCAATGTATATCGGTACAACTCATGCAGGATATTCAGCCTAGGGAAAATGCAAATGATTTCACTGGGACCCCTTATCTTCCTGTCTATGTGATGCTTCCTGTAAGTACCTTTTTTAATTTCTTAGTTGATTCTTCAAAGTGTACTGAAATCTATGTCTAAAAAGAAGGCGTACCTCCTCTCTTTTATTAGTTATTACAAGTAAGGGCCATAACTTTGAGATTTTTTTTTTGGTTGTTAAATTTTTGGCTAGGGAGAATTATTGTCTTGAGAATTAGGATTTCTCTATAGGGGCTCCAGAATCATATTCACAGGTTCCATATTTTGAAAAAAAAAAAAAGTCTATTTCTTGCTTTGGTGTATTACACATGGTAAAATTCGTACAATTGACAACCTTTCCAAGAGAGGGTTTTTGATCCCCAGTCGCTGTGTTTTGCGCTTTTCCCATGTGTAATCAATTTGACATCTATCCTTTGAATGTTGTGTTGTTACTAAGGTTTGGTCGAAACTGGTTAGTGGGTTTGGTATCCCTTTGCTCGATTGCTTTCCATCATTGGCTAAAGTGGAGTAATAGGTTTTGTCTTCTAAAGGGCATGGTGTGGGAGAGGTTGTCCTCTATGATGCTTTGGGTACTATTAGGAAGGAATGGCATGCCAGGGGTGTACTAATTCTTACAATCTTACCAAGGTATTCAAGGCATTTTTTGTTCTGTTTTTGTTTTGGTTTTGGTTTTTTTGTTTTTCGTTTTGGCCAAAGTGAAGCAATTGTCGTTGCTTTGCTTCTTGCTTTAAGCATACATTTTTTTGCTCATTTTGACTCTTACAAAGATATATCTCAAATATATCGGGAGATTAAGGCCATCTTATGGTGTTTGGGACTAATTGGGGTAGTTTAATCATCATGCCTTTTCATATGAATACGTAAGTCCAATCATTATGCACTATTTATTCTTCTTCACAGTGGGAGTTTCTCACATGTATTGCCTGCCTCTCCTTTATTTTTCTGATTAAAAACAATGATTTCCCTTTTTTGAACCCTTGCTTGATTTGTGGAAGTTCTTTGATTAGTCAGTTGGGATTCATCTCTATATCGCTTCTGTGCAGAGTTTACAATTTTTCTGATGAGTAATGATGATATGCAAGTTGTTGGTCTTTGCGGCTATGGAGCAGAACCAACATAAAAACATTAAATTAGACACTTGAATTTGATGGGTATAAATGCATACACTTTTGGTGATTGTCGATCAGTAAAAGAAAAATTTGCAGTATAAATATGTAGTAGGGCTTTGTTTGGTGCGTTGTATAATAATGTATTTTGCAAATTAACACAATTGCAATAGTTTATGATGCATTTCTTTATGGTTGATCGATAGTAATTAACAAAACCAATGCAACTATCGACTAATATTTGGTTATGTACATGGTGTTGGTGATTGTGATGATTATGATATGGTGGTTGTAGCAGTGGTGGGGTGGTTGTAAAGGTGTCAATGTTGGTTATGCTATGGTGGTTGTGGTGTTGTTGGTTGTGGCATGGCGCTAGCGGTGGTGATGGTTTATGCATGGCGCTAGCGGTGGTGTAGTCGTAGAGTTGAAGTGGTAGTTGTAAATATATGTTAGTTAGCGGTGGTGACATTGAAAGTTGAAATAGTGCATTGGGGTGCTAAAGTGAGAGGTTTGCTAAATGAATACAATAACCAAATTTTGCAAATGATACCAAACATTAAAATTGGGGTGCTTTTATTTTAATCAATAAAATCGGGGTGCTTTTTATACCAAACATTATAAAAAATGAAGCCTAGGGTGCTTTTATTCTAATCAATAAAATTAACTTATCAAGAAACGAAAAATAGGAAACAAGATAGGTTGATCTAGGCTACCATACAATGACAAAGAATTGAAAATCCAACAAAAAGACACGATGCGTAACACATTACACGAGTAGAAGTTTTCTCCAGTTTTATGCAACACTTGTGTTCATTGACTTGCTTGTGCTCATGCATTTGATTAACTTTATTTTCTCTTTGATAATGCGGCAGAGTGGTGTTATTCAGACAATCAATACAATGCTGTCCACTGCATTTTTTACCGAAGTGTACTTGTTTGTATTTCATTTTTACGCCTTTCAGCTTGTCATCTGTTGAATTCTAATATGAGATTTAATTTTGGTTTTTAAGATTGGTGCACCATTTTGGAGCCAAAGAAACCTCCACCAGACTACATTTGTCGGAGATGCAAAGTACCCGGTAAGTTGTTAGTTTAGAAGCTACTTCTCTACATTATTCTTTTGTCACTATTTTTCACGTGGATTATTCCTATTATAGGTCCTCTCATATTTTCTTTGGTGTTAATTTGTTTTTCCCGTCCTTTGTGCAATTGTCGTTTCATATTATATATTTGGATTCTAAATTTGTTTGAAAGAGGATGCTGAACTCACTTTCATTTTTAAAATTGTAACCAGGTATCAGGAACTACATTGTCTCAAAAGATCTAATGTGCACTTGTGGAGCGACAAATGTACTCACAGATGATCTTCTGCCTAATGCGACACTCCGCAAGACCATTGACTTCTTCTTAAACCCAGATATTAGTAGTGAAGAAACTAGTAGAACCAAGTCAAGTTCTCAAGGACCCTTGTCTGATAAGGAGCCTGCTCGACTCCTCCAAATCAAAGTCCCATCGCCCACCCATTCTGCCTTAACATCATCAGGAAGCAGGTATTTTCTGTTTCATCAGTTACATAGTGCCAGTTCTTATCATAAGTTCCATTTTCAGGTATCGCTTTTGCTATGGAATGTAAATTTCCTTTACATATCCTCCAATTTCAGCATCACTTATGTTTTGCAACTGAAAAATGTGTTTTTTTTCCTTTTCTTTTACAGATGGAGTGAACAAAATCAAAGGTCTAAAAGTAGATACAGATTCCGTAGAGACAAATATAGTAAGTATCAATATATAAAAAAAAATGTAAAACACAGTCACTTTGTTTCTCATATTAAAAGTACTAAATGAGTTGCTATATGCAACTTGATGTTAGTCTTGGCTAATCTGATATTTTTTTGCCAAGTTCTATATATTGTTCTAACCAAGTCAGAAACCAAACTTGAAGGGAACAAGCCTAGACTTTAAGCTTGTAAAATTGAGTTTCAGGTTCCTTTAGGTTTCCTTTACAGTTTATTTTTTAAAGTTTTCTGAATTTATGATAAGGGAAGGCCATTTTGCTCTAGTGACAATTTGGTATGATATTCTTATGCACCTTATATCTGTTGGGTGCATCATAAACTAATCCATTTTGCATACGGATGCATTTTCTATGCATATTTTATTTATAATTGTTTGAAAGTTGGTACATGGTAAGCTTGACAAATTGTAGTTTAACTGTGATCCTATAGATTGAAAATATATTGAGATTCCAAGCTTGACAAGTTGTAGTTTAACTGTGAATCTGTGATCCTATAGATTTAAAATATATTGAGATTCCAAGGCAGTGATAATCTTTTTAACAGCTGGATTGAATAGAGGTATTCTTACCTGACCTCTCACAATTGTTGCAGTTCCAACCCTTCCTCTCCAATTTAGGATTGTCAAAACCCAAGAAAAAAGCAATTCTGAGTTGCTTATATTAATACAATTATTAGGAAAATGTTGTATATTTTTTATAATTTGAGAAAATATTGAATTCTGCAGGTCGAATTGTGTTTTGCAAGTGGAGCATAATGGCAAAGAGTCCTGGGTAATCCGGGGTACACTCGGGTCACAGAAACGCGCGTGTGCTGCGTGTTCTATGGCTGAGAGCACTGCATGGAGCCATTTTTTGTGTTTCAGGTTTGTTATTATTCAAATTAGGCAGTTATAACATGTTGTTTGTTGTCTTTGGTCATTTTCCTCGGATTTTCATAATATTTATGGTGATGCTTCGTGCTTTTACGTATTTTGTGTCGGTTCTTGCAATAATTTAACTCAATTATCTGTCTATATCTCTTGAAATCTATACTTGTCATTCTGGAAAACATGGATGCTTCATTTCAAGCTTTTTAGTCTCATCACAGCTCAGACTGTTGCAGTCATCAAACATCCCAAATCTGGAATAAAATGCATGTGAGCTTGTGTATGGAAATTGCTTTATAAATTTGTTTCTTCATATTTTTGGCTGTCTTACATTGTTTAATTGCTTCATTTCAGGAGCTTTACCGAAGCAATCTCTTATCATCCTACAAGGACATGGTACGTGTATTTGACATCCTAATGACAAAAACACTTTATTAGTGATCTTGAGATGTTACCATACTGCAACTTGACACATTGGATTAAAATAATCGAAAACACTACCACACTCGAGAAGATTGTATAAACATCTAACAGATCTGCGTTCTAGGCAGAGATGCATTCCTGTTTCCTGGTAAGAAACCCCCACATGTAAGTGTTGTTTTAGAGCATGAAACATGTGAAGCAGGTCAAACCCAAATTTCTCCGGACCAGTGTGTTAGCAAATCTGTATGAGTTTAACCTCCTGACTAGAAGAACATCTCTGGCATTTAACCTCAGTGTCTAGACATCGATATGGACTGTCTGACGCATTCTCTTCATAAATTGATTCAAAAATCCAAAGAGCTCTAGCAGGTATATCACCAGGATGACCTATACTAATTATCCTTTAAATTTTGCATGTGAATACTTTAATTCTGTCTAAATAGTAGATATCAACTTTTCTCTGGTTTTCTCTGCTGGTTACAAATCTATCTTATCTGGCGAGTTGTTTACATAGTTAATGCCGATAAATATTACATGCATGGAGCTGCTACTAGGTAATGATTTTGTGAATCCTTTTATGTTTTTTTAATATATATATATATATATGGAAAGTCGTGGTACACGTCATTTTTGTTGGTTGCTTCAGATTTATGTTTAGATGGTTACTTTTGATTCAA
This sequence comes from Berberis thunbergii, assembly GCA_003290165.1. Taxonomy (NCBI): domain Eukaryota; kingdom Viridiplantae; phylum Streptophyta; class Magnoliopsida; order Ranunculales; family Berberidaceae; genus Berberis; species Berberis thunbergii. Next base: position 108,505 of record QNQO01002372.1, read on the forward strand.
AACTTCTATTTAACATTTCCCTTGACTATTTGACAATCTTAAACGTTATTTCAGGGACTTTGCTGATTGAACCCAAGCCTCAAGAACCTACTAAGCACCAGTATGCATTATGCCACTTAGACTCAATTCATTACACAGTCTGCTGATGTTCTACTGATTATAACATCATTAATAATGCTATTTCAGGTACGATTGGGATGCTGCAACAACTACTGCATTCCTACAGAAATATGGTCTTGTGGGTGAGTCATTCTTGTTCATCTATTCCCCTCCTCCCTCGCATAAAAGCGATGTAGTTACAGTGTATGTAATGCAGGTTACATACTCAGAGTACCAACATTATTTTAATTACTATATCTCACATTTCAGTAGTTGCTTTGTTATGATCATTGGTTTTGGTTTACTGTAAAGAATGGTTTCATTGGTGTTTTCATGCTTATATGTAGACTACATACTAGAGTTGTAAAGAAAAATCCTTGCATGGTCCATTGAGTTGGAAATGGATGAATATCGCTTATCAGTTTTGTTGATCCGAATCTTGCATCATAATGATAATATATTCTTGTGAATTATTGTACACTAATCGATGCCCTAAACCGTTGTAGAGATCGGTGCTAGGAGTCTTAATCAAAGATTTTTCTTTTGTTCTTTGATAGGATGTCATATGAATTTTCATCAACATGTTCCTTTTTTATTTCTAGTTGTGTTGTGTGAAGCAATGTGCCAGTTCTTAAGAGATGAAGACAACTTTAGTTTGAGATTAATGTTACAAAATTTTGTCACATGTCATCCACTATTAATGTGCTTTCCATTGTTTTTGTATATATTAGGACTATTGTAATCTAAATCATTATTTTGTATCTAAATTTCTCACTTTCTCAGTGCTGCATTTTATCACAGTTGTTTTGTGCTTTCCCTAATCTCATCAAACTATCATGAAAGGTTATTTACTTGTAATATATACAGTATGTAGATGCTAGTATCATTTATTTTTAGATCCTGATTCTCAAATTCAATGGTATGGTATTTTTCTGGTAGCATTCACTACTGTACTCTAATTTGTTTTTCATTTGTTAAACTCAATTGCAGAGGCCTCAACTAGTTAAGGGGAACATGCAACTTTTCTCTGTGGATCAGCAGTGTAGTCAGGCTCTTGAAGCACATGCAGCATCTTTGCTTCATTCAAGGTGCGACACGTTTCTTTCTCTCATTTTTTTTGCTTTTTAATTTTGATTGTATTTCTCCTATTGACACTATATTCTTTTTGGCGTTATGCTCAGGTCCCTGGGAATGAAAACCCTTCTACGCTAATCTGTTTTGCCTCAAAGACTTCCAATGCTGGACAACTTACGTCAAAGTTGCACGTGATTGAGCTTGGTGCCCCGCCAGGTTATTATATATTTTCCGTGTCTCTTATTTAGGCAATGGATAACCATTGTGTACTCCTTATTATCCATGATTAAATAACACTCTCCCCTTTTGTTTCTCGTGCCTTTCTTGTGTTTACTTATTTTGTTAAATTTGGTGCTGATTTTTTGAATTTGATATGCAGGGAAGCCAGGCTTTTCAAAGAAACAAGCAGGCCTTTTCTTCCCTCCAGATTTTGCTGATGACTTTCCTGTATCAATGCAGGTAGCATTTTAACTAGTTCGCTCATGTCAACTACCTGTTAACTTTTTACTCGAGTATCAAATTTAACATTCTGCTTTTTTATTTGGACAGATATCACACAAGTACAGTTTGATATATGTGATCACAAAGCTTGGACTTCTGTTTGTGTATGACCTGGAGACCGCTACAGCTGTATATAGAAACCGAATTAGTCCGGATCCTATATTTCTAACAACAGAGGCTACATCTGTAGGAGGTTTCTATGCCGTCAATAGGCGAGGACAGGTGTTACTTGCCACTGTAAATGAAGCAACCATTGTGCCATTTGTCAGCGGTCAAGTAAGTCTTATAGATTTACCTTTTTAGTTACTAACATAGCAACTGAAATGTATTTCTCACGAGTGTGCTCTTGCAACTGCTATAGCTAAACAATTTGGAGCTTGCTGTTAGTCTTGCAAAAAGAGGAAACCTTCCTGGGGCAGAGAATTTGGTACGTCTGGAATTTTTTACTGCTAATTCTACTGAGGTTTCTTAAAAGAGTCAATTTTTTATTTTATGTTTCTAGTTTAGTCACTTAGTATTGAGAAACCTCAAAATTTTACTTCTACTCTATAACTGGCAATTCGCTCATCACCTTGTCAAGAATCTGTTTTAAAGAGGAGACAAGTTGAGGAAAAGCTGAACTATAAATCTTTTCATCTCAGCAGTATCTTATGTTTTAGTTTCTCATTTTCATTTATTATTGTGATTACTTTCAAGAGTTTTAGTTCTTGTCAGTAAGATGTTTCACGCGCAAAAAATTTATTCAGTCCACCCTTTAAGGCCTAAGATACTTTCTAAATTTTGCTTTTGCTAATTGTTAATTTGTATTTATCATTGATCCTTCTTTTAAGTTTCATGCTTTTTCACTTTTTGTTTAGGTCTTGAGGAAGCTTGTAGATGATGCATCCAAGTTTTTGAGTGATAGTGTCACCAAAGCTGTAGTAACTGTGCCTGCTTATTTCAATGACTCTCAAAGGACATCAACAAAGGATGCTGGACGTATTGCAGGATTAGATGTTCTTCGTATTATTAATGAACCTACTGCTGCTTCTCTGGCATATGGGTTTGAGAAGAAGAATAATGAAACCATTCTAGTATTTGACCTTGGTGGTGGTACCTTTGATGTATCAGGTATTTAGTCTGTCTAGTGTCTATACATTCAATTACGTATCTTTATTGTGGTTTTCCGTTTTCCCAGGGTTGATTAACTCACAATGTCCAGACTCCAGATTTTCTACTCTCTGTGTACAACATATGCTTTATAGGGGCTTAATCTGATATGGGATCACACTTGGACAGTGCACATTTTTCTACTTAATAAGAGAATATGATATGGTTATTAAGCTGAGGCTGATCAGTGAATTGATTGAATATCTATCTGGTTTTTTTTTTTTTGGTCATATCCATCGAGTATCTATCTGGTTTGAATTGTCTAGTCATTTTCTTTTGAAGTGCTGTGCAAATGGGAAGAATGCTACTTGCTTTAATTTTGCCAATGAGGTTGGGGTTTTACCAGCTAAACAACTTTTTTTTCTTTCCCTTTTAATTTGAATCACTGTCATATTGCATGTTAAGATGTTGTTTGTTTATATTTTTCTTATAATTAGGTTAGTGTACAGTATGTGATTCTTTTTGCTACATCTGTTGCAGTGCTTGAGGTTGGTGATGGAGTATTTGAGGTCTTGTCCACATCCGGAGATACTCATTTGGGTGGTGATGATTTTGACAAGGTTTGCAAGAGTTGAATCTTCTTCTTTTATTTGTTATTTGTTTATTAATTAATTTTTTCAAAAACCATTACTTCTTAGAATGCTACAGTTGATTGGCTCTGACAATTTTTTGGTAATTATGCATCTTCGAATCAGAGAATCGTAGATTGGCTTGCAGCTGAATTCAAAAGAGATGAAGGTATTGATCTTTTGAAGGACAAACAGGCTCTTCAGCGACTCACTGAAACTGCTGAAAAAGCCAACATGGAGTTGTCATCTTTGACACAAACAAATATAAGGTGCGTTGGTTGCTTTTGTGCTGCTGTAACATCTTCTTCTGTTAAATTTTATTTTATTTTTTTTAGCTTAAACTGATTCACGTAAAACTGATAAACTCTTTTCATTCTACCAGTTTGCCTTTCATTACTATTAATCACGAAGTAGCGTTTATGATTGACCTCGTCATTGACTATTGGCTATGAACAGGTACAGGACATTAGCCAACAGCAAAAATATGGATTTGGTGGAACCTGGGAAAATCTGGCCAAAATTTCAGGATGTAAGATTTTCGCAAATTTGATGACTGCATTGAGTTTACCTAAACGAAAACACTTTCTCATATTCAGAAGATCTTATGAAATTTTCTTTAAACTGGTGCAGGGTGAGAAGGATCATCCACTTGATATCCAAGATAGGAAATGTTTTCTCGAAAAATTGGATGAGGTTGCTGATAATAGGGACGCTAAGGAGGATTTAAATATGAAATGCCTCCTAGATATGCTTAAAGACTCTCATTGACCATATGAAGAACTATAGTGGTACTCACATGAACAATCAACAAAGTTTAACAAGGAAAAATCAAGATTCAAACAGCAGAAGAAATTTGGATGAAACAAGCTTAGATATGCCTCCTAGAAATTTGTATTTGAGATATTATTTGATAGATTTTGACTCTATGTAATACATTTTCTTATTAATTACATTACTTTGCCACCATTATTTGATAGATTTTGACTCAATGACTCAAAGTCATTTGATAGCAAAAGAAATTAAAAATTAAAAATTAAAAAAAAAATTTAAAAAAAAAAAATTCCACGGTTTTAAACCGTGGCTAACTATTGCAACGGCTAAAAACCATGGCTACCTTGCCACGGCTTATAACCGTGGCTAGGGTTAGCCACGGCTTAAAACCGTTGCTACTTAATTAAAAACGGTTTATAACCGTTGCTAATATGTACATCTTGTCACGGCTTAAAACCGTTGCTATTGTTGCCACGGCTAAAAAACCGTTGCTATTATTATTGCAACGGTTTATAACCATTGCTAATTGCTGAAAATCACGCCCCCCCCCCCTTCAAGCATAAAACCGTTGCTACAATTTTAGCAACGGTTTATAGCCGTTACAAAGGATTTCGCGACGCCCCTGTAGTCCACGGCTCTTAGCCGTGGCCCACGGTATAGAACCGTTGCTAATGGGGGTTTTTGGTGTAGTGCTTGTCCGCCCATTTCTTCATGTGATGGGAGGCTTTCTCAAGATAGGCTCGAGCAACTTCAATGTTTTTCTGCCAGGCTTTGACAAATTCAAGAGCTCTTGAGCTGGGTCCTTGGTATCCGGTCAGCACTGTATGTGGTGTCAATGGTTGCTGACCGGTGACTAACTGAAAGGGGCTGGAGTGAGTAGCTGAGCTTTTTTGTAAGTTGAAACAGAATTGTGCAACATCAAGTAGTCCCACCCAATTTTTCTGGTTTGCACTTACAAAATGACGAAGGTATTCTTCAAGCATAGAGTTAAAGCGCTCAGTCTGTCCGTCGGATTGGGGATGTTGGCTTGTTGACATATTAAGTTTGGATCCCAAGAGCTTGAACAACTCCTTCCAGAACTTTCCTGTGAAGCAAGCATCACGGTCGCTAACAATGTTTTCGGGCAGTCCCCAATACTTCACGACATGCTTGAGGAACAATTGCGCCGTATCTTCGGCTGTGCAAGTCAGTCCGGTTGGCACAAATGTCACATACTTTGAGAATCGGTCAACAACTACAAGGATACTTCTGAAATCGTCCACTTTCGGTAACCCCATAATGAAGTCCATGGAAACACTTTCCCAAGGATGAGTTGGAACAGGCAGGGGCTCTAGTAAGCCTACTGGTCGATCTCGTTCAACCTTATCTTGCTGGAAAATAAGGCAGGTTCGAACATAGGTCATTACATCCTCCTGTATCTGCGGCCAATAGTACCCCCTCTCTAGCAATGCAAGTGTTCGTCTCCAACCTGGATGTCCCGCCCAATGGGTGTCATGACATTCTCTCAAAAGTTCTTTTCTCAGACCCGAAGTTCTCGGAACATAGAGGCGATTACCAGTTGTGAGTATTGCTCCATCTTTTATCCAGAACCGTCGAGTTTTGCCCTGCTTGATCAACTCTGTAATCGCCTTCGCCTGTGGATCTGTCTGTAGGCCTACTTTGATCTTCTCCAAGATGGTGTGACTCGGACCAGTATGGGTTAGCACTGCAAGGTCTGCCCTTCTACTGAGTGCATCAGCTACATTGTTAGTGCGCCCTGGCTTGTATTCCAATACTAAGTCAAATTCTGCTAATTTTTCCTGCCATCGAGATTGCTTGGAAGTTAGCATCTTTTGAGTAAGGAAATGGCTTGCTGCAGCATTATCCGTTTTAACGAGGACTTGAGACCCCAAGAGGTAGTGTCTCCACACCCGTAAACAATGTACAATGGCTAGCAATTCCTTTTCTTGAGCTGAGTAACGAGACTTTGTATCATTCAACTTTCGACTCTCATATGCTACCGGGTGACCATCTTGAAGTAAAACTCCCCCTAAGGCATAGTCAGATGCATCTGTTTGTATTTCAAAGGGCTTGGTGATGTCTGGCAAGGCCAATACTGGATCTTGCATCACGGCCAATTTCAAGTCTTGGAATGAAGCTTCACACTGCCTATCCCATTCCCATGTTCGGTCTTGTTTCAACAAATTTGTCAGGGCAACAGCTCTCTAGTCCTTTATGAAGCGACGATAATAGTTTGCGAGTCCAAGGAAAGAACGTAGTTGAGACACGTTCTTAGGAGAGTTCCAATCATGGATTGCCTTGACTTTCTCCATGTCCATCCGAATCTTGCCATTGCCAATAACATGACCCAAGAAATTGATCTGGGTCTGGCCGAATGAGCACTTTTCCTTCTTGACAAAGAGATGATTATCCCTAAGGATTTGGAACACTTCTCGCAAATGATGTAAGTGTTCTTCTATAGTCCCACTATAAACCACAATGTCGTCAAGATAGACAACCACAGACTTGTCCAGAAGGTGACGGAACAGGCCATTCATAAGGTGCAAAATGTAGCTGGAGCATTGGTCAAGCCGAAGGGCATTACTAGGAACTCATATGACCCATATCTAGTAGAACAAGCAGTTTTGGGTTCATCACCAGCAGCAATGCGGACCTGATGGTAATCTGATCTCAAGTCGAGTTTTGTGAAGTATCTGGCGGATCCAAGTTGGTCGAATAAATCTGCAATGAGCGGCAGCGGGTATTTGTTCTTTATAGTGACTTTGTTCAAGGCTCTATAATCAACACAAAGGAGAAGACTGCCATCATGTTTCCGCTGAAAAAGAACAGGTGCCCCATAAGGTGCTTTAGAGGGCCGAATGAATCCCGACTCCAACAAGCCATCTAGTTGTGTTCTCAATTCGGTCAGCTCTGGAGGGCTCATGCGATATGGACTACGTGCGGGTGGCTTGGCACCAGGGACTAACTCAATTTCGTGATCAATGAGCCTTCTGGGAGGTAGATTATTTGGCAATTCATTCGGCATCACTTCGCTGAAGTCAGCAATAACTTGGACAACTTCCTCAGGGATTTTGCTAGTATCATCTTCCATCTCTAGCTTTGCCACAGCTAAGTACGTATCTTCTCCTTTGGCCAAGCCTCTCTTGACTTGGAGTGCCGACAATATTCTATCATGAGTTGTTGGTCGAATTGAGGTTGGTACAATGCGTAGTCTGGGTCCGAAAAACCCCAAGGAGTCCATGAAAGGTAATGGTCCTGCTGCAGCTCCTCGAAAGAATTCTTGGCCAAGAATCACTTTAAAATCATCAAGTGGAACGGCCAAGAAGTTTGATCTTCCTTCCCATGGACCAACTTGTAGTGGCACAGCTCTAGCCATACCATTAATAGATATTGCCTCAGAGTTGACAGCTTTCAACTTACCCACATCTCCTTCTAAGTTCAGACCCACACGTCTAGCTTCATCTGGGGCAATAAAATTGTCTGTCGCTCTGGAATCCAACAATGCTTGGGAAGGGAACCCATTGATAGTGATGTCGATGAATTGCAAAGCCTTCTTGTGTGGGTGCTCATACATTTCTCCTTTGACAGCATTGAGCTTGCGTAGAGCTCCCATCTGGGAGGTGTCACTGTTGGTGGGGTTCGAGCTCGATGCTGTCGAGTTAGAAGGTTCTGCTTGAAGCAAGGACATTAATGAGTGTAGAGCTGGTTTGGATGGACATTTGCCTGTTGGGTGATCCCTGCTATTGCAAAGAATGCATGGGGCAGGGGCAGATGGTCTCTACTGCCCAGAGTAGTTTTGCCCTCTTTTGTTGTTGGAATTTGAGTTGCTAGAGCTGGCATTCCAATTTTTGTTGGAACTCCAATTCTGGTTGGACGGTCGAGAATTGTAGTTTCCTCGGTTCTGACTTGAGTTTCCCCAGTTTTGGTGAGGTGAGCGAGCATTTGACCCTGAGCTTGAATTGGTACTGCCAGTTCTAGCTGTGGAGTGATTGAGTGAAGTGGATCCAGTCATGGGCATATAATCGCTAAACCTTTCTGCTGCCGCAATAGCACTTGTAATATCTGTCACCTTCTGCCTTTGCAATTTTGCTTGTAGGAGCGGCTGAGCTTGTTCCATGAAACAGAAGACTTTATCCTTCTCAGACATGTCTCGAATATCTAGCAAGCAAGTTGAGAATTGTCGGACATAGTCTCGAATATTGCCTGTCTGTTTGATTGTGTGAGCTTCCTCCTTGCTAAGAAATCAGTGTTCTCAGGCAAGAATTGATTTCTGAGTTCCTTCTTGAGGTCTGCCCAAGTTCTAATAAGGATGCGACCTTCTTCCATATCTACATATTTGGTTTTCCACCATAGTTTCGCATCACCTGCTAAGTACATGGTCGCCATGGTAACCTTAGCTTCTTCTGATTCGGGGTTCACCGCGCGAAAATACTGCTCCAGATCAAACAAGAAGTTCTCTAACTCCTTCCCATCTCGTGCCCCAGCATATGACTTTGGCTCAGGCACTTTCATCCTATGGTGATCCGTCGTCCCTGTGGCCTTAGTGAGCAAGCCAACCCTTGCAAATAAGTCCTCCAACTGTAATTGGAAGCCACTCATCACCTAGAGCTGTGGGGTGAGGCGACTCTTCCATAGTAACTGTCCGTCCCTCTAAGTTATCAACGTGCTCAGCCAGCGAATCCACTCTGTCTGCCAGTGAAAAGAGTCAATCCAACCGACTAATCTGTTCTCCCAAAGTGTTCAACTGGTCCATTCTGCTTTCTAGTATATGCATTCGACTAGCCTGTCGTTCCTCCATAGCGCTAAGGCGCTCATTTAGTTCCTGCATCCTGGTTGGCATTCAACAAGCTCTGGCTCTGATACCAACTGTCACGGACTAGCAATCTGTACGGCACTAGCTATCCAATTCACTAGTAAGCCTATGAGTAATTACGTTGACAGGCACAAATATTAACTTGAGAATGCACAATATCAATCTGTAGACAATATAACAATGCACAATAGTCAGTAAAAACTCTCATTCACATTCAATAGATTACAATTGGGAGGAACGTTCGGATGGACGTTGCTCAAAACTAGTTCGATGCTATCGATCGATGGAAATACAAGTTTGAAGTTGAAAAGCAATGCAAAGAGAACAATAAAAATGCTAGCGGTACAGTCTGACCCGACTATGCAATGGAGGCAACACGTCCTCACAGTCAAGAGCTCAAACCTTCCCCCTATAATATAGATGCTAAGCATTTGAGAACTTTTCAAAAGGGGACATTGAGTTTTGAGACCATTAGGAAGGCCTCTGACCTTGAGTCCTGACAAATGGGATGGGATGGGATGCGATGCCTACCCCTATCATAACCTATCAAAGACCAAAACTGTCAACAAACTACAAACCGATAATTATGCCACCGGCCAAGTCCAAACTCATGACCTGAGATTTCCTAAACAACAACTCTATTAATTCAGTTGGTACACCATTATCATTCATTCGATAAGTTTACTTTCAATCCAATTTGAATCACTTCATATTATCAAAATTTATTTTTTTATATTCTAATTTTCAATCTCCTAGTTAACTCTTCATTCCAAGTACCATTTTTTCTTTAATATAATTCAAATATGTAACCATAAAAATCCAATATTTTTCTTCTTATCTGAAAATTCTAATTAGCAAACTCAATTTCCACAGATTCAAGTACAAGTTACAATCCATAATTGAACAAAAAAAAACTCAATTTGAATTCGAAAACCACAAATGCAAGACAGAATCTTTTCTTTTCTATTACCTCATAAGCTGCAAGAATTTGAATTCGAAGCGAAACATCGTATCTTGAATGTGATTGTGACGAGGTGAAGTCGCCATTTTTGAAGGTGGAGATTTTGTTTATCTAAGGAGTTTGAGTGACACTGTTGGTGTGGATATATTTTTTTGGTTTTTCAAATAAACCAACCCAAAGGGTCTTTTATGATTCGGATTGCGCCCTACTTAATGGATTTGTATTCGGATTGGCAACATGAGATCAAAATTGTATCAGATGGGATTCGGATTTTAGAAAACCCAATTCGAATTATACTATGATTTGAACCCTGAACTTGTAATTCCATCCGCAACAAGAAACTGGTACTCTATGGTTCAAACTAAGTTGCATGAAGGAATTTGCACAATGACAAGGAACACAAAAGATAATAAGTCTATAATTCTTATTCTTAATCTTAACATACCTAGCAACATGAGCAAGAGAGAAAAAGAATCCTACTCTAGCTCAAATCTTATTAGTTTTATTCTTATGATTAGGGAAATAACCCATCATCGGACTCAGAACCTGGCCCATAACCACCATTGTGGCCAGAGCCTCCACCTTGACCCGAGCCTCCGTGGCCTTGCCCACCGCCATTATTACCATAGCCAGAGCCCGAAGAAGAGCCAGATCTAGCTCGCGTGCCACCGCTCCTTCCACCAGGTACAAATCCACCACCTGACCCGAATCCACCTCCACCACCGCCTGATCCAGATCCACATTTCCTCCTCCTGATCCGGATCCAGCACCGGCACCTCCTCCTGATCCATGTCCGTGATTAGATCCATCTCCTCCAGCGCCTGATCCGGATCCACCACCAGAAGCAAAACCAGCACTTCCACCTGACCCATGTCCAGATCCAGGACCCGCCACCAGCATTGCCCATTCCTCCCCCACCCCCTTGTCCTCCTCCTAGACCACCGCCACCCGAACCTGAACCATACCCGGGCCCCATACCCATTGTAGTCCACAAACTTTGGTTTAGACTCCTTATCAACACTCTTCAGGCTCAACAACTTAACTTCCCTAGCAGATTCAACCACAAGGCGACCTAAAACCCCATAAACCAAGCAAATGAAACACAATGACACCACTCGAAAACCTCCCATGGCTAACCTTACACTCACCTGATGATCACTACACAACTCAAAATACTTGTTTACATTTCAATCTCGCAAAACAATTTATATACAGATATGGAATATGGTCATGCATGTTGTGAACAGAGAGTTGATTGTGTAAATGATCCATGCAAGGAGTGTGCATGATGGTTTCTGGTTATGATGACAATATGTGTGATGGGTCATGGGTGCAATGGATGGGTTGGGCCGTAATGAATTAGCCCAAGAATAAATTGAGGCCAATAAATTTAATTAGTTGGACAATTTTGTTTGTGCCTGTTCGAATGTAAAAAGTTAAAAAGTTTAGCAGCACCCCCAACAAAAATAGAAGTGTAGATGATGCATCTAAATCCGTCCTTACTGATGTTGAGCCTGTAAAAATGAACAACATGTAGTGAATTAGTGATCACTATTGTGGTGGCTGAAGGCACTCCGATGCTTAAGTCAAGTAACAATGTAAGGAATAATGAAGACTAAATGTAATTAGCAATGCGGATGCGTACCTTTATTCTTCCATTTTCTCACCTTAAGTAACGAGTGTTCTCTCCACAATTGTCCCTGCTATTGGGGGCGTGATGAAGGGAGGAGATCTCACCCAAAATCTTACTTATACATGATTGAGTCTCTTAGCACTTGGCTTTGTTTAGGACCCAATATTTTATTAGGCTAAGAGTTGACTTGTACGAGTGGATCTCGGGCCTATAACAGCTCGAGATTTATGTTCGGGCCTTATTGTTCTAGGCCCAATCTCACTTGGGCTGGTGTGATTCTTGGACATCTGACTTACAGGTTGATCAACATTTTAAGAGTGTCCGCTTGCAACCACATTGAAACCTTTCTCGTATTAGGACTGGCCAACATTTAGTTGAGTGTTGGATGTCTCATTAGTTGATATGAAAGTAGTCCTCTAGTCGTGCATACCACGACTCCACGAGTACATTTTGATTTCCAAAGACACGAGATTTTCAACCCAACATTTAAAATTACATAAACATGTGCATTCAAATGGGTCCATGGATCACATGGAACACACAATATGAACTTCTTTTTCCATGCAAAATTTCCATCAAACTCGAATCTTTGATTTGGACTTTGACCAGTCCAGCCGCGATAAGGCCCATTGTATTATAGTATTATTGAAAGATAGGTTTGCATGTGTTTACATCATCTAGCATTGCTTTTGGACCTTTTTTTCTCTTCTCGAAAGCCACTTTCAATCTTTTTTATTTGGCTGTTTTACTTCAAAAAAATGCAAGTATCAACATCTCATTTCCGCAATTTCTTTTCAACATATACCAAAACTATTGATTTTCATGAACAATCATGTATGTCATTTTCCTAAGTGTGATACATATAGGTTCAAAAATCCAAAGATTTTATCGCATATCCTGTGGTCCATATTGTGATAGGCAAGGATTTGTGATTTTGTTTTTTGAGTTAATTTTGGACCCTTGATTTAAGAAATATTTCATTTTTTGTAGAAAAAAAACGTAAAAATTCAATCGTGATTATATCTTAAATGCTACATTAAAAGTCTACCACGATTCGTAGTGTTATACAAACTGAATATTACATTAAGAATCAATCACATAACAAACTTTTGATACTAAAATAACATTATAACATTTAAAATATATAGAAATTAAAAAAAAATCTCAGAAAATTTCTACATTTTTCGAATTTCGAAAGAAATTTTGGTAACTTCAAAATTAAGAAATATTTGATAAAATTTTGACATAATTCGATAAATCACATTCTCGGTGATAGGAAATGACAGGATCAAAGTTGATCAAGTTTTATTTTGCGAGTGACTAAAAAAATGACACTTTTTGGCGTCGAAATAGTTTGTACTGGTTAGCATTAGGTAATAATATAGTTTAGGGGCATTTTGGAAAAATTTCCGGAATTTATATTTTGTATTTAATTTGATTGTTGAAATATGTATGGAATATGTTTGTCAAAGGAGACTCCTTTGGCACCCGAAAGAAATCACCTTGTACAACTTTACACGGCCTGTTTGGTTGCATGAATTAAATATATGAAAATTAAGACGTTTATGTAAATTTGATTTTGAGACCTTCTTCCTGGATTTGGATTCTCATAAGCAGTGTGAAAACAATCTTACGAAAAATCTATTTTTTTGTTAGTAAATAAACAACCAAACAACGAAAATCTGCATAACAAGAAAAATGGAATCCCAAGGAAAATGGCTAATCAAACATAATCCAAGGAAGAAAAAAAAAACAAAAATCAAACACAATGTCGAAAAAAAACAAAAAAATCAACCAAACATAGTATTTGATTTTTCTCTGTTATTTTTCCATCTTTGGGATTATAATCTCTTAAACCAAACAATTATTATGATAAATATAAATTAAAATTTGATCACAAGCTAGGGTTTCAGATTTTCATCTTTGATTTTAAATTTTTTACACACACCTAGAATTGTCGGAAAAATACGAAAACTTTTGTGAAAATTATCTACTTTCCGGCCATATATAACAATATTATGCGCTTATGTACCATTTTCAATTGAACCACGGCGGGTTTCCTCATTAATGATCGATTTGGAAAGGAGATTCTCATATGGATCATGCCAATGATAGGGAAATTGTTGAAACTAATTACTTTACTAGCTCTATAATTAATGGAAATATTGTCTTTCTCAGTAGTGATTATCTTTTTCTCGTTGAATATGATGATATGGCATGATGACCAAATCGATCTCCTAAGGATCATATTCTTTCCTTACTTAGACAATAATTAGCAAAGATAATCCATCAACCATTCATTTTTTATTTACTTTTAATACATTTAAGTAGATACCAATATACACTACTTAAGAGTCGACATTTTATTTATTTATTTTATCTATAGGGTAATTTTCCATTATTCCTTTTTTAATGCGCGACAAAGAAAAAGTTGCACTACTTGAAGTATGTACTATATAGACCTTAAAGTGGTAAATGTTGAATCCACATATCTTAACAAATCCTTCCAAATATGCCTATAATCAAAAGTAATAATTGATAAATAAATTCTTCTATCATCAAAATATGCCTATCATCCAAATTGCATCAATGATTTGGATGAAATTCTTCTTATGGTGCTTACTAATAATTGATAAAGTATTCATCAAAATTAATTTCCCCTTAAAACTGGGAAAAAGAAACAATAAAAAGAGATTATGAATTTTAAATACTCTTCACTGGAATCAGGTGCAATTAGATACCCTTAAAAATTAGATAAAGTGAAACTTAAAAATAACGATTAGCTTAAATTAATCCACACACTACTTCCATCCTATAAACAACAAAATAAAAAACATTAGGGTATGTGTAGGAGTCACATAGCTAGACATAGTCAAGTATGGAAAAGTGATGATGAAATCTTATGGGAATTACATTAATCTTATGCAGCAGAAGCAGCGCGAACA